>CAAKMY010102273.1:18069-52621 GCA_901111285.1 Corrigiola litoralis | reverse complement strand
CCGCGGCGGCGACATAAGGTCGTTTGCCCCATTTTTTCCTTTTTTGTCCAAACCTTCAGTTAGGCCCACCAAGTGCTTCGCACGTGGGTCCGGGCCGTTACTAAGGAGTAAACGGTGCCCCAAATGGTGTCTCTCCGGCAACATTCGCGATGGAAAGGAAGGTTGAAGGGGGGCATATATTCGTTACCAAAACTCAGATATTGCAAAACGAAGCACTCTCCGGCCTAACGGAGGCCGGAAACGGAATATCTGGCGAAAATCTGGATGGGAATGGGTGGTCTCTTCGGGAAATGACGCCGGGAGTGCCGGTCAACACCGATGGCGGTGGTCAACGCCGGCGTAAAAGGTTGGCTGCTTCTTTTAGTGGGGGGAAGGAAAAATTAGGGTTAGAAGAGGGGGTTAGTGTGGACATTTCAAGTCCTTTAATGAAGGGTAGATGAGTATTTTCATCTCAGTCTCACCAAACCAAAAGCTTTTGGTGAGAACGTCTCATTGAAATTTTTGCCATAACAATATTAGAGAATATACATAAAAAAATATAACCAATGTACATAATAAATATCAATAATACTATACATTTCAAATATAATCAATATACATTAAAAATATAATCAATATACACAAAAAATATAATCAATGTACAACAGATTTATAAACAATATACATAAAAAAATCCATTTGTTAAACTTTTAATAGATATATTCATATCAATATACTTAAAATAGATTTGTTGAAAACAACACAATAAAAAGTTAAAGTTCTCATCAACCCCTTAAATTAAAGGGTACCCCATTACATGCCCACCCCCTCCCAGAAAAAACCGTCGGCGCCGCCTCTATCGAGACCCAACGCACCAGATCAACCCATCCCCTTCCCTATCGTCGTCTTCCTCCTCTCCTTCCCCTTCGTGCTGGTCACCTCTTCTCTCCCTCCCATTTAACAGCCAGAAACAACCTTAAACAGCCAAAACGACCCTAATCTATCACCAAATCGCCGAAAAACCACAACAAATAACAGAAATTCCAAATAAAACTACTAGAACAACATATAATCTTCACAAACTAATTCAAAAGTAAAAAAATGTGTTATTTTTTTTTTCCCGAAAATCCTTTAATCATTAGTTATTTTATAGATCTATAAAAATAGGGGGAAAATATAAGGAGAGAGAATGAAAGAACACCTGTGATGTGTCATAGTATTCTCGTCAATGCGTCTCACGATTGATGAACTAGAGAAGTTTGATTGATTTGGTAGAAAGAGGAGAGAGAAAGAAGTAGCCAGGAAGAACAAGCAGGTGTGACACCAATATTTTAGGTGTCACTATTTTATTGGAATTATTCGTGTATAAGACTATTTCCTTAATTATGTTTGTTTTCCTCGTTTTAAAGTTATTTGACGTATTTATTATCAAATGACATTACATTAATTATTTTGAAAGTTTACGTTGTATTTTGTTACGATGTTTTGTAAATCGTCGAGTTTTGTTTTATATCGAAAGTCGCTTTGGGGCTTGTACTTAATCTTTAAGCATTTTTGGGATAAGGAAGAGTCCAAGATGGGCTAAAGCCCACTCCTTTCCTCTTCCCCCAAACTGTCCAAGGCATTCTAAATAAATAAAAAAATACTCGCATTCATTCTCTCATCAGACGTATCACTCAAGAACAGAAGTTAGGGTTTGCTTTTCTTCTCCTTTTCACCAAATCACCATTGTTGCATCTTAAAATATATGTAAGCATTGTTAAACCTTTTCTAGTCTTATGTTAATGTCTTTTCTATGCCCTACTTGTTAAATGTATAGTTTTTAACATGTTTTTATTTTTCAAGAAACTTCTTTTATGCTTTTAATCATCTTAAATCATGCCTAATTGTCTCGTATCATTGTGTTTATGATTTTTAATGTATTCGGTTTTATATTAAGCATGATCTTATGTGATGTGCATAGGGTTAAGTTTCTAGGGTTTAGTTAGGGTTTGTTTTTGTTTGATGCGCTTAAGCGCATGGCTGGGGGGTGTTGCGGGTTAATGTGATGCTTGGTGGTTGTGTTGGGCTGCTGTGTGGGTGGCGTGAGGAGGAGGGTGGTTGTTGTGGTGTTTGGCGCAGAGGCCGAGAGTGAGAGAGGGAGTCGGTGAGTGCGACTGTGCGCTGCTGCGTGCGTGGGGCCTCTATGCAGCGTGCGTGTTGGTGCGCGTGAGGGGGCCTAGCGGGCTGCTGCCCTCCGCCACCGCCCAACTGCTCCTGCTGGTCCGTCCCGGTGCTACGGGGTCCACTGTGGGGCTGCTGTGGGCTCGGCCTTGGGAGGAAAAGTCAAAGTTGTGATTTTATTGTCTTAGTGTATTTCTTAGTAAGTCTTAGGTTCTTACAAGCTTTAGTGTTAGACTCATATAGTAACCTTTAGTTATTTAAAGTTACTTATTTATTGTGTAGTTTTGTGTTTTCTCAAGAGGAGGTTTCTCGACTAACTTCGTTGTTCAAGTCTTTTATTCACCTTTACAAGTCTGATGGTATCTCTTTCATTTGGTATTAAGTATTAATAACTGTAGCTGATCCCTATGGTTAATCACTAGAGTAACACCAGAGAGGAACCCGGACTCTCTCGTCCATATTATTTCCCGGAACGGTGCTCCTACGACCGTTAGATGCGAAGATGATCACTTAAGTTATAGATATCGAACGTTACCTCTAGGGATGTGTGTAGGGGTTGGACCCTAACCACGAACTGTATTATGACGTATTTTTCACCTGTGTGTATTATTTATGTATTGGTATCTTTTATTAAATATATTGTTGCAGGCCTTGTTGTATGGTTTATGTATTTGCTTACTCAGCGTCGATGACACTTAAAATGTTTTGGGTCGTTCTCCCTTTGATACTTGTACTCTGTGGTGTTTTGAAGTATAGTTGCAGGTAAAGGACATGTCTGATGGTAGCTGTATCTTGATGGGCATTTGTTGGGATTTCTTTTACTCCAGTCATTTGGTTTTGGCAGATGTTGCCTTTGAACTTTAATTAATTCTTGTATTTTAGGAGACATTAAATGTATTTGTTTTAAAGATTTATTATATTTGATATTGGTTAAGTGTTGCACTTTGTATACCAATACGGCGTTTAGCTTGCTAAACCGCAAGGTTTGGACCCTCCAAAAGGAGGAGGAAGTAAACAGCCGAAGGGAAGGGATTGGTGAGAAATGCGGGAGAAAAGGGCTTTCAATTATTCATACAAGCGCGCGAAATTGACATTTTTGCCCCGGTTGTTTTCTTATTTACGAAAATGCCATTTGGACTACCTAACCACCCACCCCCCCCCCTCCCCCCCCCAAAAAAAAAGTATTCTTGTCAATAGAACTAATCTCTCTGGCTCCGTACTTTTGATGTTGCCACTGCAGTCACTGCTCCTGTCTTCAGCAGTTGCAGATCTTTGCTCGGATGATACGACTCGTCAAATTAAGGCAACAAGGGAAATCCGGGAATTGCTTTCTCAAGGTAACTTTGTCTCTTTGTATTACATTTTTGTAACCTGCTTCCAAACATCAAACTGAGTAAAAAAAAATCTATCGCTGGCTGTCCGCTGTTACGATTGATTCCGGACCATTATGATGGTTAAATTTTGTCCCTCCCTGTGGTTCGCAATGGTTCTCTTTGCCAATAAACATGTTCCTTTTCTACTTGCACACTTCCCACATTATGTACATTCACACAAGTTTAATTATTTTGATTGCACCAGGGAGTTGTTCCCCTCTCAATGAAGTCGTTCAAGCTGGTGTTGTCCCCCATTTAGTTAAATTTATGGCACAAGAAGAGTTTCTCCAGCTCCAGGTTCAGTTAAATTATACTTGTAGTTTGATTCTCTGGTGCAGTTCATTTGGTTGCTTCTGTTTCTTCCATGTATTGAGATCCTGGTTAATGTTCTCACTGCAGCATGATGCAGCACATGCTCTGATAAATATCACCTCTGGGACATCAGAGAGAACTAAAGCAGTGATCGATCATGGTGCAGTGCCAGTCTTAATTAAGATGCTTAGCTCTTCGAGTGATTTTGGCCGTGAACAGGTAAAGACTTGGCTACAGCAGCCCATGCTTGTTTTTTCTCCTCAGCCTCTCATTCTTCCCGTTTTCCTTGGTTGGGAACTTGTAGGCTGTTTGTGCTTTGGGAAATATTGCTGCTGATCGATTTGGCCGTCACATTGTGCTTCGTCATGGAGCTTTGCTCCCGCTGTTGACTCAATTCGATGAGAATGCCAAACCTTCTATTCTTAGAAAAGCAACATGGACACTGTCAAACTTCTGCAAGTGTATGTTACACCCTTTTGAGCAGGTTGGTTTGTGGTCTCTTACTCGTATTGTCGGAGTATTTTCCTGCTGATGTGTCACTCTGCAATTGAATTTATTTTGGCCTTAACCATAATACAGCTGAAAGCTGCACTTCCAGTGCTTGGGAGACTCGTTCATTCGAATGATGAGGAAGTATTGGTTGGTGCATGCTGGGCTCTGTCCTATCTCGCAGATTCTGATAGTCATAACATTCAAACTGTCATAGAGGCAGGCGTATGTCCTCGCCTTGTTGAGTTTCTAAGGTAAGTTCTATTGATACCAATTAATCCCGATTCTTCATTAAACCACTGGGTCATATATCACCTTTTGATGCTAACCTGTACTTTGACAGTCACCCATTACATGAGCTGGTACTTCCAGCTCTCCAAACAGTTGGCAACATTGTAAGTGGGAATGATGCGCAAACTCAGGTATCCAATTATGTACCAGTACACTTTGGCTGTTTTACTCTTCGTTTGTGTTTACCTCGTCATTTGCGTCACACATTGCTGCCATCATCATTTATTCCTCTCATCAATTGGTTACCAACTAAACTCTGTTTGCTGCTTCAGTTTATCATCAATCTTGGCGCTCTTCCCAGCCTTCTGAAACTTATCACTGGCGACAATCCAAGGAGCATTAAGAAAGAAATATGCTGGATCATCTCAAATATCACAGCTGGCACCAGAAAGCAGATTCAGGTAATTTCAAGGGTTACTCATACAGTTCTTAACTTCTTATATCTTCTTGTGCTCCAGGATCCACTGCATTCGGTATACTGGCGATTTTTATAGATCCTTCTATGGTCTCATATCTCATCTGCACATGTCCTTATGTGATATGTAGGAGTATATGACACATCACATCCTTCGTTTTTAGGCTGTAATTGACGCTGGTTTAATCAGTCCCCTGGCATTTTTGCTTCATAAAGCTGAATTTGAGATTAAAGAGGAGGCTGCTTGGGCTATTGCGAATGCTTCATCTCGTGGCAATCATGAACAAATCAAGTATCATTCGTCCTCTTAATCGATTGTACTTCTTTCTGTTCTTTTTTCTTTACCTGAACAATAACTCCTCATTATTGTCAATCACAGGTTCCTTGTGAGTCAGGGATGCATAGGGCCATTGTGTGATATGCTCACTTGCTGTGATTTAAGAATTGTCTCGATATGTTTGGAAGCAATTGGGGAAATTCTGAAAGCTGGACATGCTGCAAAAGCTCTTGCCACCAGTGGAGGTGTGAATTTGTACAGAAAAATGGTAGAAGATGCAGGAGGAAGAGACAAAATTGAGATCCTAGAGAATCATGATGATCTCCAGGTTTCTGAAAAAGCTTGGGGCATTCTTGAATATTATCTGTCAGATGAAGATGATGAGCTCTTAGGTGACGACCCCATGGCCTGAACCCTGAACTCAGGTGCTTATACGCATTAGGATTAGACTCTAGTCGAGTAACATGTTTGGATTAGCTTCTGTTTTCACAAAGACAACCTGCTGGTAGATTGACAGTTAGCTGGTGGCAGGCAACGCAATTCTTGAAGAGTACTACACTTTTTATATGTGTGCAAAGGTTTTTGGACTTATGATCGTAGTTTTTTTTATCATTTTGCCTTTGATCAGATTAACATCTGTCTTTCTCTGTAGCAATTGTGAAAAAACAAAGTATATACTCCGTAGTTCATTGGACATAAGACCTTAGTTGGTCATTGAGATGTACAACTTCTTAGCCAAGTATATAGTTTTGTTTTATTTTTTGTTTGAAAGGAGCGCACAAAATCGCAGATAAAAGTATAGTTTTGTGGATACGATCGACTATACGAGATTATATTGTTGTCATTGAGGTCTGCTATTTTGCCTTTGATCATATTGCTTTGTCAATCCTCGAAGACAGCCATACAAACTGGAGCCAAGATGATAATAGTCATAATCTTCTGGGTAAATATTTAACCAAATTGGTCGTTCTTTTACACTAGGCAACCTTGAATATAACGATCAAGTACCCTTATTTTTGTTTTTGGTGTAATCGATCATGTTAGTACCTAACAGAATCATTATATTCATCATTCAATGTTGCCTGGTCTTCGAGTTTGTAATCTCTACATACAACCTACTGCATCCATGCATGAAATCAGGGGATAAAGAAGGATTAGGTGGGAGAGCCTAGATTTGCTAGTTACGCAAATTTGTGCGCATATCCACTGCCTGAGTCAAGACATGTTCTATTGATCAGATACTTTTGAGCTAAAGTATTTTGAGCAAATAATTTAGCTAAATAAATATATATATCTAATTCGTTTATTTAAAACTAAATATATCCATAATAATAATTTGAGTTAAGTGATCAATTTTTTCATCAACAATGTAATAAGATAATAACTTTAAAACAGACGGTCTAATATGACTTAAAAATGGAATTATAATATACGAAGTATACATTACTAAATAAAATAAAATTGACATTAACAATTGGTAAACGTATAGCAAACTTAGAATTATATAGCTTCATCGCATTCAACAAACATAAAATTAAGCATAAAATCTTAAATACGTAAATAAATTAATCTTTACCCATTGCTTCGATTTTCTTCGTTAATTTTAGTTGACGAATTTAGTTTTTCATCCACTCTTGTACATAAAGTTTGAGCTGGTTATACATTTTGCGCCTAGCTTTAGGTTAGTTATTTCTGTTTTTATACCCACGTGGATACATCAACTAACTTTCGAACCCCAAAACAAATTCCCTCCCAAAATAACATTTTCTACTCCTAACTTGTCACACTCTCAAAGTTGCACCCAGTTCTTGTCCAACAAGCACATCATGTCGCTCCAACCAAACAAGAAGAAAGAAGTGCGCCGGACCGAGTACAAGCTGGACATTGATGGCGAGGATAGCCGACGTCGACGGGAGAATAATCTTGTCGAATTTCGCAAGTGTCGCTATCAAGAGGACCTTCTTAAGCGTCGCAAAGAACCCTCTCATGATGAGCTCCCACAACTGCAAGAAGACTTGGTACTAACTAGTTTTCGTCCAAATTTCAGTTTACCTTTTTTTATAATTCTGCAATGTAACATGCATGGTTACGTTAGTGATTTCTCTTTATGGTAACTATGCGATCATAAAATGATACAAGCTCCAAGAAATGTTGTTTTGTTTATCGATCTGGGATGCGTTTGTTTTATCTGCTTCTTTGGTAAAATAGTAAATTGTTGTAGCTCAGTAAATGTTCAAGAATGTGATGCATTACGTTCATTTGACATAATGCGCTATTTTCCAGATAATTATGCTCTTATTACAACTTACTAGAAGTTCAAGAATGTACATTTGACTTTATTTTCTCCACTTAATTATTGGTAGATATGGTTTTAGTACATTTCTTGAATTTTCTTGTTATAAAGATTGCATTGTAGGTTGTTGGCGTTAGGTTATGTTATACGATTGTATTCGTTTTTTGATTCAGCAATGTGATTACTGGTTGATTTATGGTGAATCAAATAGTGTACTAGCTAGTATACGGTAAGTGTGATTCCAAAAAAAAGTAACTGCAAGTAATATAATGGGATTAATGATAACGGTATGAAATAGAAGTAATTGCAATGAATGGAATGGCGTAATATTAGCTAATATCATGATAAAAGATTGAGTGTGCAACTGTGTCTTAAACCAAATCGTTTAGTTTGAGCCAGTATCTGAGAAATGGACCTTGGTTTGAATTCGATTCGATTAAAGTGTTCAAGTTTTATGCCATGCGAAATTGTAAGTTGGCGACATGAGGATGTCCAGTGAAAGTACCAACATTGGATCATATTTCTTTTCTAGTGGAATGAGGCCATCATTAGCTTAGATGATGATAGCTATTGAGGTTTTATTTGTTACCAATTGATTCACGGGGTTTGAGTCTTGTGGTTTTACAGTAACATGATGAGGAAAACACATTTTATTTCTTTCTTGTTAGACTATTATTCTTCTGGCACTGGTGTACTGGTGTCATGCTGTTTAGTTAGTTTCTAGATTATGTGGAGTACTGTATGTTGCATGTTGGCTACATATTTGTATTTACTTTCTACATCGTGGACGACTCTAGTTGCTTGTCCATGGATGGATATTAGTTACTTTCTTGATGTTGGCGTCGTCCTAGTTAAGGGCTGTAAGCCTGTACTTGCTTACGTATGTGAATTTAGGTCGTTAGTTTTGCGTTCAACTGGTTAGTGTTGTCTTTCTAAATGTCATTGATTTCATTTCTCTTTGAGACTGCTCTCTATATACTTCGTATATCTTAAGCTGAAATGTTGGTCTGTAGGCCAATTCAGAGACTTCAAGACTTTGTATTCTGGTGAGGTTTTTTTTTTTTTTTTTTTTTTTGAGGGAGGTGTGCACAAGAAACTCATGCAAGCAACCTCTGGAAATAAAAAGACACACATGGCGATACATTTTTGCAGTTGTGTTTATTTGTCACTTATATTGGTTTCTGCCCCCACCCCAACCCCCAATGTATTCTTGTCAATAGAACTAATCTCTCTGGCACCGTACTTTTGATGCCACTGCAGTCTCTGCTCCTGTCTTCTGCGGTTGCAGATCTGCGTTCTAATGATATTGCTGTTGTGGTTGAGGCAACAAGGAAAATTCGCAAATTGGTTTCTAAAGGTTACTTCATTTCTTTGTGATACATTCTCCAGTTTGTGACCTGCTTCCAATCATCAAGCTGAATAGACAAAATCATTTGCTAGCTGTAAGCTGTTACAATTAACTCCTATTCAACAGCAGCAAAACCATTATAATGGTTAAATCTGTCCTTCTCTGTGCCGGGCAATGGTTTTTCTTTGCCAGTAAAGATGTTCATTTTTTACTTGCACACTTCCCTCATTATGTACATT
The DNA here is from genome assembly GCA_901111285.1 of Corrigiola litoralis. Taxonomy (NCBI): domain Eukaryota; kingdom Viridiplantae; phylum Streptophyta; class Magnoliopsida; order Caryophyllales; family Caryophyllaceae; genus Corrigiola; species Corrigiola litoralis. Next base: position 43,442 of record CAAKMY010102273.1, on the reverse strand, counting down.
CACATTATTGTAATTGTTCCTTTGATTGCACCAGGAATCTGTTCCCCAATCAATAAAGTCGTTCAAGCTGGTGTTGTCCCCCTTTTAGTTAAATATATGGCACAAGAACGCTTTCCCCAACTCCAGGTTCAGTTAGATTATACTTGTAGTTCGATTGTTCTGGTGAAGTTCCTTTTGTGTTGCATCTGTCTGTTCTGTGTACTAAGACCTGTTTTATCGTACCTCTGCAGCTTGAGGCTGCTTGTGCTCTGTCATATATTACCTCTGGGACAACAGAGAACACTAAAGCATTGATCGATCATGGTGCAGTGCCAGTCTTTATTAAGACGCTTAGCTCTTCGAGTGAGGATGTTCGTGAACAGGTAAAGACTTGGCAACAGCAGCCCATGCCTCTTTTTCCTCCTCAGCCTCTCATTCTAACCTTTCTCCTTGGTTCTGGACTTGTAGGCTGTTTGGGCTTTGGGAAACATTGCTCGCGATAAATTAGGCTGTGACATTGTGCTTCGTGATAGAGCTTTGATCCCATTGTTGTACCAATTCAAAAAGATTACCAAACTTTCTTTGCTTAGAACTGCAACATGGACACTTTCAAACTTCTGCAGGGGTATATCACAGCATTATAAGCAGGTTGGTTTGTGGTTGCTTAATGTCGGATTGTGTGAGTATGTGCTTGCTGATTTGATCACTCTACAATGGTTGAAAATGTAACTGAATATATCTTGTCCTTTTCCATAATACAGGTGAAGTGTGTACTTCTATTGCTTCGGTGTCTCATTCGTTTTAATGATGAGGAAGTCTTGATTCATACATGCTGGGCCGTGTCATATCTCTCAGCTGGTAACAATGAATACATTCAAATTGTCATAGAGGCACGTGTATGTCCTCGCCTTGTTGAGCTTCTACTGTAAGTTCTGTCGATTCCAACTAATTTCGATTCTTCATTGTAGGACTGGGTCATATTTTACTAACTAACATGTACTTTGACAGTCATTCATCTCTTAGGCTTATACTTCCAGCTCTCCTAACAGTTGGCCACATTGTAACTGGGAATACAGAGCAAACTCAGGTATATGTGGTAGTAGTTTTTTTACTCTTCGTTTGTGTTCACCTTGTTGTTTGCGTCACACATTGCTGCCACCATCATTTATTCCTCTCATCGGTTGGTTACCAATTGATTTCTGTTTTGCTGCATCAGACCATCATCAGTCTCGGCGCACTCCCCAGCCTTCTGAAACTTCTTTCTCGCAACATTACAAGGGACATTAAGATAGCAATATGCTGTATCATTTCAAATATCACAGCTGGCCCCAGAGAGCATATTCAGGTAACTTCAAGGCTCTCATACAGTTCTTATATCTAAATGTGCTCCAGGGACCACTGGGTATGGCATATTTCATAAACTCGTCTGCATATATTCGTATGTAGGATGGAATATATGACATAACATTCCCAATTGTAGGCTGTCATAGAGGCTGATTTAATCATTCCCCTGGCAATTCTACTTTTCGTTGCTGAATTTGAGGTTAAAAAGGAGGCTGCTTGCGCTATTGCGAATGCTTCAGCAGGTGGCGATCATGAACAGATAAAGTATTATCCGTCTTCGTAATCAATACGACTTATTTTTTTTATTTCTTCCTAAAGAAGTAAAAGGCCTCATTGTGCTCAATTACAGGTTCCTTGCCAGTCAAGGATGCATACTTCCATTGTGTGATATGCTCAATTGCTCTGAACCAATTACTGTCTTGATATGTTTGGGAGCAGTTGAGGACATTCTGAAAGCTGGACAGACTGAAAAAGATCTTGGTAACACTCGTGTGAATATGTATAGACTAATGGTAGATGACGCAGAAGGAAGAGTCGGTATTGAGAGGCTCCAGAACCATGCTGATGTACACATTTCCAAAAAGGCTGTGAAGATTATTGAAACTTATTGGTCATAAGAAGATGATGAGCTCTTAAGTGACGACTCCATGGCCTGAAAACGGGTCCATGTACGCATAATAATCAGACTCTACCAATACAAAGTTTTCGCACCTAGTCAAAGTAGAATATTGCATAGCTTCAGTTTCCCAATGACAACCTGTAATGCTGATAGAGTGAGGCGACCCAATTCTTGAAGGGTACTACAACTTATCATCTGAGTATATGGTTTTGTAGACTTGAGATCATAGTTTGTCTACCATTTTTCCACTAAGCATATCGTGTCTGTTTGTCTATAGCAAATTTGAAGAGTACTGCAGCTTTGCAACCGAGTATGTAGCTCAGTGGACAAAAGTGGTCATTCAGAGTACATCTTTTCAGTTTTGTATATAATTTTGTCATTGAGGTTTAGGACATTTGCCTTTGATCATATACGATAGTTTGTCAACACTCAAAAATAGTCATAAAAATTGGAGCCAATAAATGAAGGTCATATTCCTAAGAGTTCATCTCTGAGTATTTTTTGACCAAATTAATCGCTCGTTTAAACTAGGCAGGACCTTGCATAAATGACTCTGTTATGCATATACCAGTCCAGGTTTCCGAATTCACACAAACTGTAACACAAGTAACAAAAGGATGTGATAGAATCAAAAGTACCATTTCTGATTTTTTTTTCTGTATTTACAAAAGACAGGAAGAGACTCCTGTGGAACAGAAATGAGCAAACTTTTACACCCCCCTGTCACATTCATCTAACCTATAGACTTTCCACACTTTTCTACGACATTCTCCCAAATAATATAGGTGTTAATAACAAACTAATAATATTGATTGATCCTACACCTTGTAGCACACTAGAAAGAATCCTCAAGCAAAAACAGACCCACAAGACAGTGACATCAGTAATACAGCAGCTTGCTCCACCTCTCCCAGTTTCCTATTCATGCCGCTAGTTATACTACTACTACTGGTGCTGCTACTGCTTCTCTGTTTCTTGAACTGTGAAGACGACGACGATGATGAAGTAGATGATCTTTGTGCAAAAGATTCCCTTCCAAAATCGTTGTATCCATATCTTATCTTCAAGGACTCTTTCATTTGATCATCATATTCATCAGTTCTGCTACTGGATGGGTTCTCTGACTTGATTTCCGAACTGAGATTATTTTCTGCCATCTTCCTCTTCCTGTGTCTGATCCCACATGCATTACACAATGACTGCCACCAAAAACAGACACAAAAATAAAAAGATTAGAAAGCGTTTAAATGTTTATCATCCCGTCCTCTAATAGCGTCGAGGACAGGAGTTTAGATGTACGCAACCTTATCCCATTTTCCAAATGAATTTGATAAATCGTCGAAACGAAATAAACAGGAGATTAACTAAAGAAAACATAAAATGAGTTCGGTTCGAAAAATATACCCTAGGACCATGAGGACCACTTCTCCACAAAGGAGTTCTTGTAGTCTTGCAATCTACACAGTATTTCTTCGCCTCGTTCATCTCCTTGGAATCGTTGATCCTTCAATTATATCAACACAAAAAATATCCGAGAATACGAGTAATGATACTTGGTCACCCAAGTGTAAATTTGACTAGATTAACTACTCGATGATGATCAAAAACTAGTACGATAAAATTCACTTGATAATAATACAAGGAAGCACGTAAATTTTTTATGGAACTACAAAAGGTAATGAAGGGGTTTATGGGGTTCACATAAATGATGAGCTAGTTACAAGGTTACTAATATACTAGTAGGCAAAATAGATAGTGGAAGAGAAGTTGACCGACATAAGCATGTAGGGACTAGGGAGCTCGGTGGAGGCGCTAAGTCCTAGAAAATTCAGAATTTTGGGGGACATAAATTTATAGTTTTTAGTATATTTTCAAAAATATTGCGTCATGCTTGATTGTTTTCCTACCTTTTTCTAATTCTAGTGAGTGCAGAAATATTTGACACCCGCCAAAATAGGAATGGGTTAATATGGAAGGCGGGAGACTACGTGGCATTAACTCAGGGCTGTGGTTTCTCGACCAGGGCCATGTCATTTTACTGACCATGACCTACCTGGATTTGCCCAACTTATCTTGTGTGGTGATATTTTGCTATTATGGATTTATGGTTCAAGAATAAGATTAATATCCTTTGTCAAAAAAAAAAAAAAGAAAAAAAAGAAAATTAATATCTGATGTTTAATTATATACAAGCTGAGTTTAAGACTTCAATTGATAGAGTTATGTTATACTCGTCTCATTTGCTTTTTAGCACTATTTAAGGTCATTTTTTGACTATTAATAACTCAAAATATATATGTAAAAAGTTATAATATTTATTATACAAAAAGTATTTATAAATACAAATCTACAAATTTAAAATTTATATTTTATCTGTTTTATAAAATGACTTAGTATTGACCAAAGGAACACCTCGATGCGTGTGAAAAAACAAATAGAACTATTCTATTGAGGTGAAGGGAGTATTTTTATACGATATCATATATATTGGAAGATCATTTGAATGTTCTGGAATTTTGTGAACACTGGCTATGTATTTGTATTTTGTTAAGAAATTTACATGATGTTTTGGAAACGTTATTGAATGTGTAGAAACCGGTAGAAATTTTCGAGAATTTTCAAATAACTAAATTTTTGGAATTGTCAAAAGCTTTTGACAACACTTTCAAACTTCTACATGAACTTTACTTATCTAAGAATTCAATACTGTAAAAGATTAGAGGCGTTGTCACTGCAGTCTTTTTATACAACTGAGAAATGACAAATTTTTTAACATACGAAACTGCTAACTTGAATAATGGACCATGCCACAATTATGCACCATTCGGTTATAGTGCCTATAACGACCAAATGGCTTGCGTACGGGGGCACCAACTAGTTACTAGTCAAGTACTACCGCTGTTGGGCTTGGTAAAATCATATGAGGTATCCCACCAGTATTTGTAAAAAAACTAGCTACAGATAATTATAACATACTGGAGTGTTGATGAGATGTGTATGGACTATGGAGTATGGACAAAGGATAAAATGAATGGATAGGCAGGCTAGGTGAGCAACACAGGTCTCCAGTCCCAGTCACGGAGACAAGGAACCTGGAATACTCATAGAAGGACTGATTCAGGTTCACTTGTTCGTTTTAGGTAACTTCAAGTCTCCAAGCAAAGTATATGGTGGACCATATTGGAGTGGTGGTTAGAGGGCAGTGGTGGATTTAAGAATTCGACAGTCACACCTGGAAATGTAGTCACACCTGGAAATGTGCTCGACCTTCGTTTGCTTTTGTTGTCTCTAGATCATGTTCCCGCAATGTTGGATAAAAAAGTGAAGGCACCTTTGAGGGGAGTAATCTTGAATTATAAACTCCACATATTTCTTGTTGTCCATACTTACTAGTACAACATTTTGAAAACCTTCATACCAAGCCAATTCCAAACCGCGTGCCAAAGCAGTTAATTAAGATCTCATACTCTCATCAGGGCCGTTCCTAAGATTTTGTGTGCATAGGGCGAATTAAATTTTTGAGGCTCTTTTCAATAACATTGTTGGAAAAAAATGTGTGTAAATAAAGTTAAGTATATTTTTTTATTAAACATAATTGATCTTTAGAAGGTTTATTTTGCGTTGCGAAAAAATTATATACATATATATATATACAAGTCGACCCAAAAGAAACAAGACTAGCAACAATGTTGACAAAATAAAAACAATTTTAAAAGAGGCTATGAATCTTATATATAATGTATTAATTGCCTACTTTCATACGGTTTAAATCGTCTCCTCTAAAACATTTGTACAATGTATAAATTTTAGATAACTAAATTGAATATAGAATTACAAATTGGGAGACATGTTATATAATATTGGGATGTAAAAGGAAAAATAAAATAGATAAAAAATAATTCGAGGTCTATTGGGGGATAACAAAGAAGAGGAGAAATAAATAGAAAGGTGTTTGGTGCGCACTAAAATGGTATAAAAGTACGTGAGTGGTTTTTCAATATTCAATTTTTATTTGTCATTTTATCTATTTATTTATTTAAGAGTCTCTTTATACTGAATTAATAGAAAAGTTTTTTTAAGAGCCCTTAATATCTTCATAGAATGAACTTTTTGACTTTCCACACAATCACATGCAAATTATACATATTAAATACAATTTTTAAATATTTTGTATAACAATTTTTTTCAAAAAAAGGGTCTTTCGAGTGTTTGGGCCCAGGGCGGTTGCCCCCCCCCCCCTCTAAGTCGGGCCTGACTCTCATAGATAGCATACACCTTCATCCCAAGGCAACTTTTATGTATTATGTAGACATCTTTATAATATTTAATAACTTTGTACAGATTAGTTTTTAGCGAGTTTTTCTATTGAGCTACCCACAATAGCTTTTCATGAGTTTGAAGCAATTGTTACACTCACTTTTACGGAACAACTATAAATAAGATAATTTGTTATAACAACATAATTTTAACTTGAAAATAAACAATTTTATGCCAAACTTATTGTAATAAACAATATATTATTAGTTGTTCAAGAGTGTTTATTGAAAAAAAATTGTTCATAAGCTAAAGACCGAATATGTCTTGCTTGATTGCTTATGACCTAACAACCTATATGGTCATGGTATAATCATAAATACAAAGAAAATGATAACCCTACTTATCATAAAAGGGGAAAATGCGTCTTAAAAAGGAGAGTTATTTTCATACTTTAAGTAGTTATAATTCTTACACTCCCATTTAAAGAGGCGTACTACATATTATGTTCTCACAACTCATAAGAAATAGTGTTAACATTAATCATACAAATGTGAAAGTCGTTCTCATATTACTTACATTTACAACAAACAATCCATAATTCTTTTTTTGATGAATTATGAATCAAAATCGTTATTTTCTATGATCATGCGGATCCCAAAAAATATACGATAGCATACACCACACAAGTTCAAATATAGTCCTTGAGAGGAGCTTGAAATTGGGACGAAGGACAAATAATTTACCTCTTTAACCGACTTAATCAACCCATACAAACAAATCCATATGTGTTTCTTCATCAAATAAGAATCTTTTTCTATGTACTAATAAATTTCAGAGAGAACGCAATTTTTTTTTGAACATTGGAACAATTAATGCGGCGAGGATGGGGATATGAGAACCTTAGGGCTTTCTTTGATAGGGTCTTGTGCACAATTTCTATATTCTAGTCAATTTAGGCCCCTTGATTACAATATTTACTTATTGGTTGACAAGACGGAGGGCAGTTTGGTTTCGTGCAAAGCCCTCGAAGTGGTGAGGGCTCGGGAAGTGAAGTAAGCTCAATGTGAGGATGCTTCTATTCATTTGAAGCCGTCCTTACCCTCGCCTTTCGGGCTTTTAGTGCTCCTTCCTTTCTCAAGCACACTCAAGTCTCTTGAATCGACATATTAATTCAGTTGGAAATTTCCTTGAAACAACCCTCTTAAGATTAAGTTCTCGACCATTGGATCAATTATACTACTCGCGAAATTTTTAATAATTAAGAGTAGAAATTAAATATTTAGGGGAAATGAAAATGAGCAGAAATGTGATCCGAAATTCATGGAGGAAGCACATAAGTTAAACTAAAAAGTCGTTGTTTCATCGAAAGCACTTGCTAACTTGCTTCTTTCTCTCTTCTTCTCTCAAATGTCGCATTTCTTACTTGCTTGTCCCCTTTAACTGCCCTTCTATAAACACAACTACTTATAACTCCCTTTTACGCCTCAACTAACATTATATCTCACTTTAAGGCATGTTTTCTATCCATCCTTTCCATTAATGCATGTGTTTATGATATTAGTTTGGTTAATTATGGTTATATTCAATAAAGTTTGATGCTTTAAAGCTTTAATTCAATGCCCTTGTTGTTATTTGTTCCATTTTGATGTAATGTATTGTGGGTTGTGAGTGTTTTGCTTGATAGAGCTTGTTAGTGTGCACTTTCTTTTATCATAATTGTGAGATTGATGAGTATGTGTTGTAAAGGTGCAATCTTTACTATATGTTTGATCTTTACATTTTGTTTTAGTTGATCAGGTGGATGGGAGTGAGTTTAATTTGGTCAACCTTTATGTTTTTGATGCTATGTGTTGAGTCTTTGATAAGATGAATGTAGTGCAAATGTCCAATCTGATCATTTTTATACTTCATTACAGCTTGTTCTGTTTTGTGGTGTTGTAGGAGAGTGGAGACTTTTGTATTTATTATGGTGCCAAATGGCTACATTGCATCATTTGCAACTTATGAATGTAGTTTATTCTCTGGATTAAGGATTCAAGTAGGAAATACATATATATATATATATATATATCAGAAAGTCTTGGGAGAGCGGTCTACTTTTTATCATATAATTAGACGGAGTCACTGGCCCAATAAAGGGATATACTCTTCTAATTTGACTTGGGCTTGTAGAAAGCATGTTTTGGTTTAGCTTGCAGGGAGCGCGTCTGCTTTTATGATAAAAATAGATTGTGTTTTCTAAGAATTTGTGTACATAGTGTTAGTATTTGGTCACTTTTCTGAATAATTCAGGTTGGAATTTGGTTGAAGGACTCTTTTTGAGCATATGCAACTTTAGGACAAGGGCATGCATAAGAAAGTAGCTATGTGGAGGAATGCATCGAGCTCTCAAAAAGCTGAACATTCCTTTAAAAGCTGTGATGTTTAAGGTTCTTTGTTGTGTGGATTGGGGGTTGGGGAGTGGTGTAGCCAGGAACTGTGAGGTATGGGGTCATTTGTTATATAGACATACAATCGGCTTTGCTTGTTTAGGGAACTTACTTATAAGTTTATTAATAAAGAAAATATTATGATTTTGGGGTCAAGTGACCCCTTTGCTATCAATGTCGCTCCAAGAGTGGTAATGTATTTGTGTAAGTGACTATTTCTCGGATTCTTACCTGAAAACCAATACACTGATACGTTGACCTTGGATAACTTCATTTCCCTTGTGAGTCTGCGACTGTAATGTGTTTATACACTTGTATGCTACATCCTTTTCAGTAAATTGGTTATTGTCGTTGTTTGGCCTTTTTTCTTTCCTGGTCTTTCTGACTCTGCCACGACACTGTGCAACCTTAGCATGTTCAAATGTTCCTATATGAACTAAATCGATTTATTGAATGTACCAGACACGCATAACTTACCAAAATTCTTTTAATTTTCTTTCCCTTTTTGGTTCCAGTATTTGAGAACTTGAGCTAATTAATCTTTCCGAATGTAATGCTGAGTTTGCTGTTCAATATCTCTGCTATCTAAATTCCTGTCATCACTGGGCAAAGCTAACTGTCATGGAGCCTATCTGTAGAGTTAATATGTAGTTTGTTTGTCATGCGCATTGTTCCCATGATGTAGCTTATGTGTTTAGCATTCATGTGCTTTCTGCGTGGAAGCAACCTGTTCAATGGAGCTATATCGTGTTTGGAAGTCATTGTCAGTGGACTGAATGAAAGTTGCCTACTTTTTAAGTTTTTCCAACAGTTATTTGTACTTTTTTTTCACTTTCTTTACTGTTTATGTAGGTCTGAGCTACGTGTTGGTGATACAACATTCTTTGATTAGGTGGGTTTTGTGTTGTTAGAAACTGGAGCTCTGAGTTCAGATGAGAACAGCTCCCATGTGTTTTGCAGTCTTGCGAGTACCAAGATGCAGAGTTTATTCTTTGGTTAATACATGGTGGGGAGGGTTTGACAGCCTGAGTTGGACATGTAAAGAAGAGCACAATTTTAGGTTGTTAGGTTCTAGTGTCTGTGGGCATGGAGGAAACAGTAGAAGATGGAGCAGGAGAACCATAACCACGACAGTCAAAGAGAGAAGCAAAAAAGTCTTAAGCAGTGCAGCAAACATTAGTCATGGAATAGGAGATGAAATAGTGACTTCCGTGAGCACGAAATTAACAATAAACAAAAAGGATGATAATAAGCTCCAACAAATTCAATGTACAGATATTCAACAATTGATAGCTGAGAATAAGGATTTGGCCACACTTACAACTTTCATCGTCTTTGATCTTGAGACAACTGGGTTCAAGAGGGATGGAGACAGAATCATCGAGATTGCATGTCAAGACCTCAAAGGTGGTGAAAACAGCACCTTCCACACACTGATTAACCCTGAGCGTAATGTGCTAAATGCAGATGTTCATAACATCACAACCGACATGGTTAAGAGACCTGGCGTTCCAAGGTACTTTAGTTCATATTGTTCATAGTTTTCTTGATTGCTCAGCAGTAGACTTCGTTATGGCAGCCCGGGCTCGGTGAAGTGATATGTAGGATAATGTGCTCAGGAATTAGATATAAAAGTGTGAATTTGTTTTTCAGTCGAAGATTAAGATTAGAGAGCATAATAACTAATTGACTCTCATACATCAAATAAATTTAGTAACCGTTCGCGTAGATGTTGTGGAACTCCAATTGTAGATATGCGTAGATACAAATTTATCTTCTTTTGCTTATACATTGTAACTCTAAAATAATTTAGTAAATTGTACCACCTCATCTTTGTTTGGATGCACTCTTATAGATCATGCTTCTGATTTGACTGTTTGGTTTAAAATCCTTTCTTTGGGACATTTTTCTGGTCTTCCTTCTAGGGTATTAGGGATAATGGCTACAAATAAATTATTCAGATTACAGCAACAAATGCAGGAGCATTTCAACTAATGTCATAAATGTGTCACCACATTAACTAGTGGAATTATTTTGCTCTACTTGGACTTTGATGTAGGATGCAGGAGCTTCTTCCAATCTTGCTTGAGTTTGTCAAAAGCCGCGAGAAGCCAGGGGGATTTGTGGTTCTGGTAGCTCATAATGTTCGAAGTTTTGACGGACCATTCTTGCGTCATGCATTTGACCGTTGCAACATTGAAATTCCTCCACATTGGCGGTTTTTGGATACTGTTCCTCTTGCCCGAAACGTAATGAAGTCCAAAGGTGATCCCTTTATCTTTGTCAAGTCCCCGACCCTGCGTTGGCTGTGAATATATTCTGATATAATAGTTGTTGTTCTGGTTTAGCAGCCGGAACAAAATATTCATTGGGAGCACTTCGTGAGCATTATGGAATCAAGTTAGAAGGCAAAGCTCACAGAGCCATGTTTGACGTGCAATGTTTGGCAGAGGTGCTTCAGAGAATTAGCTTCGATGAGAAGCTTACTATTCCCAATTTATTGGAGAAGTCGTTCCCAGCTAGTGAATTAACCATTAGCAGTACGAAGAAGAAATAGGACTCAACCTAGATCTTTCTTTCTCCTTGTCATTGCCTGTATCATCCATTGTTGTTCAATTATGACATTCATCATTCTACTAATTCTAGGTGAAGCATTCATTGTATTCCAATTCACTGTCAGTTATATGAATGAAAAAAATCAAGATCGAGCATTTTTCAATATCCTTTCCTCTTCCGTTTTTCGTGTTGTGATCACTGTTAATTGATGTTGCCATTCCAAGACATCAAAAGTGAGTAATCAGAATTCCATACACGATCTCATAGATACAGAATTCTGTTTGGTGAAGGCAGCTGTACTAAAGGCAGAGCGGTAGAGCACTTGTAGAGTCATTAAAAATAACTATTTGCTCTCATTGAGAGTTGAACTCAAGACCTCCCGCTTACTAAACGGGTGCTCTAACCAACTGAGCTATGAGAGCTGGTTGTTTATGTATCTGCTTTTATAAAATTTACCTAACTTTTTTCAATCACTCGTAAAATCTAATCTAATTAAATTAAATAGAAACAGAAAAAAGTGACTTTCGGTATATTAACGAAAAAAAATGTCTGCGAACAAAAAGTAGGTATTATTGTTAGCTAATCGCTCGTAGAGTATGCACCTGAAATCCTTAAAAGATGTTTTACTGTTTCACACTCAAGCCATAAAGTCTGGCATTTTACAATCTAGCATATTCACGTCAAATCAGCTCATCCATTATTATTCTAAACATGGCGTTTTCAGGGATGCCCAGAAACTGTTCGACGAAATGCCTCAACGAAATGTATTCAGTTGGAACACTATAATTGCTGCCCACTTGAAAAATTATGACATAACAAGAGCTGAGGCCTTTTTTAACTCTTCACCACATAAGGACTTGGTGACTTACAATTCTATGCTAGCTGGGTATGTTAATGCTGATGACGGGCACGAAACGAGTGCTTTGAAACTCTTTGTAGAGATGCAGTCTTGCCTAGATAGCAGTGGTGGCATTGATGAGTTCACTGTCACCACTATGCTTAACTTGGTGGCGAAGTTGTCGCTTGCGTCTGTGGGAATGCAACTGCATTCCTACGTGGTGAAGAGCGGCATTGATTCGAGTGGGTTTTCGTCAAGTTCCCTTATCGACATGTATTCCAAATGCGGCTACTTTGATGATGCGTTTCGGGTGTTCAGTGATTGTAGAGGTGGATTGGACTTGGTCTGTAAGAATGCTATGGTTGCCGCTTGTTGCAGAGTGAATGAGTTGGATTTGGCTTTGGACATCTTTTGGCGTGAGTCGGAGTTGAGAGATACTGTTTCGTGGAACACGATCATCTCAGGGTTCGAGCAAAATGGTTTTTGTCAAAAGGCATTGGAACTATTTGTCTGTATGATGGATAATGGAGTCAGATTAAACAACCATACTTTTGCTAGTGTTATAGCTGCCTGCTGTGGTATGAGGAGCCTTAAGCTAGGGAAAGAAGTCCATGGACATGTTTTGAAAGCTAGATTTATAGAGAATCCGTATATCAGTAGCGGGATTGTCGATCTATATTGCAAGTGTGGCGATATGGATTATGCAAAATCTGCTTATATAGCATTTAGTAAGGGGAACGCCTTCTCAATCACATCGATGATTGTTGCATATTCATCCATGGGAAATATGGCTGAAGCTAGGAGACTTTTTGACACATTGGCTGAGAAAAACTCCGTTGTTTGGACAGCATTGTTTTCTGGGTATGTGAAATCTCAGCATTGTGAAGCAGCGTTTGATCTTTTAAGAGAGTTACTGGCTGAAGAAGCAAAGATGCTGGATGTTTTGATACTAATGACTCTGCTTGGCGCCTGCGCAATACAAGCCTCCTTGCGTCCTGGCAAGCAGATTCATTCTTACATACTAAGGACCGGGTTGCCAATGGATGAAAAGCTACTGAGTTCGATGGTTGATATGTACTCTAAGTGTGGCCACATAACATATGCAGAGAGAATTTTTTCAAGAGTCAAAGTACAAGATTCAGTCCTTTATAATGTAATGATAGCTGGTCATGCTCATCATGGGCATGAAAATGATGCTATGAAGTTGTTTGACGAGATGTGTAGAAAAGGTATTAGACCAAATGCAGCCACTTTTGTGGCTCTTTTATCCAATTGTCGTCATTCTGGTTTGGTTGAACTAGGTGAAAAATATTTCTATGCCATGGAAGTAGATTATGGCGTACAACCTGAAGTTGATCACTACGCATGTATGATTGATCTCTATGGACGGACTGGTCAGCTAGAAAAGGCTGCTTCCTTCATGAAAAACATTCCTATCGAACCAGATGCTGTACTTTTGGGAGCTTTTCTAAATGCATGCAGAATAAATGGGGATGTGGAACAAGCTAGAGAAGCAGAGGAGAGGCTGTTAAGGATTGAAGGTGAGAATGGGTCACGCTATGTGCAATTAGCTAATGTGTATGCTGCTGATGGGAACTGGGATGAGGTAGGCAGGATAAGAAAGAAGATGAAAGGTAAAGAGGTCAAGAAGTTTGCAGGGTGCAGTTGGGTATATCTGGAGCATGGAGTAACCATCTTTACTTCCGGCGACACATCTCATTCGAGATCAGATGCAATCTACTCTTTACTTGATTGCTTAATTGGAGAAATTAACCACCTTGCCCTGGTTGAATAGAAGTTCTCGCCGGGACCAACAGAAATCCATACCGGGGGAATGTGATGAGAGCAAGGACGATATGCGCTGACAGCTGAGATTTAGATTGAAATAGTTAACAAGACCATGTAGTCGATTTACAACTGTGTCCGGTTTACAGATACGAGAAATCAATCATTGTATATGCTCAAGGCATTCCCGCTGAATTAATATTCAAATGACTAATTGAACCCAAAAAGAACAATTGACAGTACTGGTCACCATCATTCCAGCAGTCCAGCTGCATCCAATAAACTATTAGCAGCTTGAACTCTTCCCTTCTCACGATTTGTGTAGATCACTACCATAGAAAGAAAAGAAAAGCTGTGGTCCAATACACCACCCCAACCCCCTCCCGAAATGAGAGGAAGTAACACAAGTGTTTCATAAGAAAGAATGTAAGAACTCATGCAACGTATCTACTAGCCATTTCATGGCTTCGGAAATCAGACGACAAACGATCTCTTTGTCCTCATACAGTTACAATGAGAGACAAATCTCTGAAACGGGGCAAAATTTGGAAGAACCGCTATGACAATCCCTCGGCATAGTACTTCTTCCAGTGACAATTCAAAAAAATTACAGCAGCCCAGGCATGATCAAGGAGCAGCTGGTTTAGTTGCATGTGCAAGTATGAAGTATCCACCACATTGTGGGCTACGCTCAGGCCACCCGAATCACGGAATCAGACACTTGGATACAAGAAATTTCTCACATCCTGAGTTTCTGACGCCTTATACAAGAAAGGTAAAAAAAAAAATAAATAAAATAAAATAAAATAAAAAAAACTATGTATGGCACATCCAGGCAAAATCACCTACTTGACGCCTTCTCAAACTCTAGTGGACAGCTGAAAAATTTCCCCTGTAGAAGGTAGAACTCACTAGGTTTAACAATTTACAATATTTCCTTCAAAATCAGGAGAACCAACATGACGAAGCACATTAAGATGAGAACAGTTGCACATTTGACCATTCCCCCACGCTTCTGATTTCTTTCTGCCTGCCAATCCGAAAAACCAAGAGGAAAAGAAAAAGAGGAACAACGCATAAGTTGAGCACAACTGTAGCTAACAGAATAGAGGTGAACCACTACATTGGATTAATCATCACAAAAGGAATAACCTTCTGCAGCTGCTTTAGGCCTTCCTCAACCGTCGATGCTACATTCTGAACGTTGTAGTCTATCCTATCAACAATAGTACCCTGCAAGCAGGCCAGATCAATCAGCTAAATTGATTGGACTGAGCTCAACTGACTTACCATGAAAACTGTTTAGCTGCTAACCTGGTCTATCACCAATACTGAGAGGTCCCTCATGATTTGAGCAAGCTCATTCACTGATTCGACAACCTATTCCAACATATGGAAGAAACAAAATAAACTACATAGTAACAAAGAAGTACAAGGAATTAAGTTTAGATAAAGTTTGATATTATTTCAGAACTTAGTCATTATTGAGCAATGACCTGTCATGTTAGATAGTGTACCACAGGAAATTACATAGACGACTTAAGACTTTATTCTAGACGAGAACATAAAAAGTGTCTTAAAACATGTTGGTAATAAGTATATTACTGGCAACATTAGGAAAGGTGAAAAGTTCAATTTTCCTGGCCAACTAAGAAACTAGAGTGGCGTTCAACTTTCAGAAGAAAAAGATTGAGGTTTTTAACAGAGTTAAAATTTGATTAATTGGTATAAACTTTAAGGATTTCATCTGTACAGAAACCGAAGGTAGACATCCTTAGCCAAGAAACAATGGCAGTTGAAGAACATGAGCTGCGCAAAATATCAATGCAAGTATAAAGAAAGAATGATAGGGAGTTTTATGTTTGCCTGTGACTAAAACTAAAAGGACTTCATTTCCATCATATTAATAAAGCTACTTTGAATCACCCACCTGCTGTATTTCTTGCTCCCTTTCAAAAGTGAAGACTTCGCTTTTCTTTATCATAGCAAGTTGACGTTCATTAAGCACCTGAGAAGATTACCAATATAGCACCATTAGAAGCTGAGAAATACTCACACAATTTAATTTTGAGATTTCTGACCATCTGAGGCTCATCAGAACTAGGTATATAAAGATAATATGATTTACTAAAAAGCGGGACAAGAATGGGGACTCTTAACCAATTGGTCCTTTGCGAGTGTGAGCTTCAAGTCACGACTATATTATCGATGAAACTTTTGAAACCAATACGTGTAACAAAGAACACTTAAAAGGATTATTAGAAGAAGAGTTGTAAAAGGTGCCATTTCATTTCAACTTTTAGATAGCTCCATTAAGATGCACTATTTCTAGAAATACACAATCCGACTTGTAGAAAGAGAAGAGAGGAAAATACTTTAGTACCGGTTCATCCAAGTCATCATCTTCTGCCTGTGATTTGCTTCGATTAGTATTTATTTCCAGGTCTGCATCTGAGCCCTAGACAGAGAATGGAACAAGCTCAAATGTTTGAACTCAAATGCGAGAGGATAGGTATTTAACAAACTAGTCAAACTAGTATATGCTTTTGGCATAGCTTACGAAATTTTCGATTCATTGAAAAACACAAAAAATGTGTACATATATTCACTATTGAGTAGATAGACAGAAATTTGATTCAAAGTCCAACCTCTTTTTGCTGCTGAAGGCGCTTCAAATATGCAGATTGTTTCTTCCGAAGTTCCATTGACAAACTTTGAAGGTCGCTTGCTACAGAACGCTGCAACAGATAACTCCAAACTTAGCTGGGGTTACAGCCTTAGCTAATGATTAGTTGAAGCAGAAGTACAGGACAAGCATACATATTATATGAAAACAGAACAGATTATGAGATCCTGAAAACAAAATACTCATGGTGAAGAACACAGAACTTCACGGGAGGATAATTCTTATAAAGAGAGAAGCATCTTGACTTATTTATGTAGTCTCCAATATTTTGCTAGTTCATGTTACACGAACCCAATTATTTTGGGAATTTGTTGAGGGGGGAAGGGGGTTGAGTAATGAACGCGTATGAGAGTTTATCACCCTTATCGGTGATTGAGGCAAGTAATCATAGTTAGACAGAATGAACATGGTCAGTTTGACAATGGAACCATACTCAAGGGCTACATATTTTTGTTTCGTTAATAGCAGATCTACAAGATTTGCAAGTAGAAAAGTTGATAACTTTCTAGCATCCTTCATAAAGATCCACTGAAAAAATTATGATTCTCTATCTAATGCAAGATCAAAGACACGTTCATGCATATCTACGACAGCAATGAAAGTATAACCCATCAGCGATTAGAATTCAAATGGTCCAAATCTAATATCATACCTGTACATTTTTCCTGACATTCGAGTCCTCCGAAGGCCTGGCACGAGCAAGTCTTTGCAATCTCTTCTCTGATCTCTTTATCAACCCAGTTATTTCATGTGTGAGGGTCTCAATTCGGTGTTGATCTTCCTTACCGTCTCCAAAGGACGGCATTAACGCTTTTGCATGGGCCTTTGTCAACTCAACCATCTTTGTACGTGCACGCTGCACATCGGACGCCACATCTTCAGCTACATCTACCCAGGCTGGCGGTAGTCCCACCGCGACTGCACCCTGACTGCATCAAGAAACAGTTATTTGATTTGCTTGAGAGGACTATCACAAAGAGCTGCTGAGAAAAAATGAGCTCAGTAACAGGAATGTCGTCAAAGGAAAATATGACTTATTGCTAATCTTTGTGTATACTATGAGCATGTCCATTATGCAGAGAAGCTACACATTACAAGAATAGATAGAGGTAAGTAACCAATGTCCATAAAGATTACATATTAGAGGAACAAATAGAACAGGGATAAGTAACCAATGTAAGATCGCCGTAAAATCATACGAAGCTGGTAAGCTTAGGTACTAAATTCATATGGCAATAATAGAATAATATCCAATTTCCTACAAACTACATGGTCACCTAATGCTTAGCTTTCAGTAGCACAACTGTCCAAATGATGAACTTGAATGAGCAGATCTCTCAAATTTTACGAAAACCACAGTCCTGTATTTTCCTGTTCCACACAGTTGTATAGGAACGACATCGGTCAATGTTTAGTCACTAATTAATCTAAAGACAAGAAGCATTGGATTTGGAGTATCTAAATGTAGGCTTCTTACTAAGTTCGATCAACGACACTAATCTAAAGAAATCCTTTAGTTCAGGTTCCCTACAGTCGTGTAGGAAGACAATCATCAGTGTTTTGTCACTAATCCAAAGATAAGAAGCATCAAAGTTTCCAAATGTTGCCTTCTTCCTAAATTGTATCACATCTTCATGCCGCATTTCACCATTGTTCTTTTACCCTTTTTCTGCAGAAAAGAGTATATATAATACTCAAAGTATCAATTCCTCACATTAACAGCAATAGAATACCGTGAAACATATCTCAGCTAACTAAGTTGATTAAGTCTTTGGTATAGTCTTGACGAAATGTTCACCAAGACACGAGCTTTGTGTAAATGACATACTTCACATTTCACATGTTTAGCACAAATCTAACATTGCATTGCCAGTGCCCTTTTTTACATTCTCTCGAGAGTATGTACTCACACGTGTATTTTTCTAAGTATTCTTTGTGTATCTTTAGTAATTCTTATACACCTTAGAACGAAAATTATGATGTAGTATGCAATTATACATACAAAAGTGACAAAACCACCACATGTACATAAAAACTACTCAAAGGTACATGTGCGAGTACCTATATATTCCCGAGTGTACCTAATAATTTGTCTCGCAAAAACTGCTTCACATTATAACATATTAACGATCACACTCAAAATGCAACCAAATTAATCATGAAGATGAAAAGAAGAAAGAAAAACATGAATCACAGACCTGGAAGTGGCAGGATCATGGGTATCAAGAGGAGCATAAGAGCGCCTGTTACGAGGAATCAGGGACAACGGAACAGAGTGTTGCGAAGGCAATGTTGGGATTGTCGTGGGAGCGTGGACAGTCCTTAAAGCATCCCTGTACCTCATGTACAAGAGCGTACGGTTTCTCGTCGTCATTGAAATGCCACCAACAAAAACTACACAAATCTCATCTCATTACATCACATTGTTTAAAACATCACATTATGACAATGCAGGCTATTTCGGATCCCAGAAAACGGGCCATATATCTTCCCTCTCGGTTTTACTGTGAGGGGGTGAATTGGCAATGGTGGATATGTCAGATAGTTTTTTATCTGATATTTTGGCGGCAATGTCAGATGGTGGTGATGATGATCAGGATTGATGCACAGGGCTATAGGGAAGAGAAAAGCTTCAAAATTATGGGATATTGTAGAGGACAAAGTTGTTGGCTCGAAGGGGTGAGTTTTCTTCGTTGATGGATATGCATGGGTGCAATTTGTTGCACTTTCCCCTGAAGTTGTTAGGCCTTTGTATTTTTATTTTTTTTTTTGGTTTTTTTTTCTTCTTGAACGCAGTTTATTGGTAGGTAAGGAGGGGAGGGGTGGTAAGAATCGAGAGAAATTATTTGTTCATTGTTATGTGGTGTATTGGCTAGGGGTGATAATCAGCTCAGCTAGTTCGTGAGAGGCTCGAATTCAACTCGGTCAAAGCTTGATTTGTGTGAGCCCGAGTCCTTAGCGAGTTAAGCCGAGCGAGGTCTCGAATCGGCGTGTTAAGCTTGGGAGCAGCTCAAGTTTGAAAAATATTAAAATATTATTGATCTTTATATTACATTAAAATCAATAATTGATCTTAATTATTGGCATCCCTAATCTTTCACTCTTAATTGTTTTTGTAGACAGTTTTGCATAAAAGAAGAAAAAAAAATAGTGTCGGCCAGATTTGCCGACACTCCTTATGAGGGTGTCGGTTAAGCTAGCCGACACCCCCATTAAGGAGTGTCGACTAGCCTAGCCGACACCACCCATGAGTATAATTTTCCGTCCGATTTTCGTAAAAATGAATTTTTTAACGAGTATTGGGAGGGTGTCGGGAGTTGGGCTTCCTTTCAACTAAAGGTTGGGATGTAAAATTTTGATAAAAACTCAATAAGGATAAAGTTGAAAGTGTTATACTAAAATACTTTTATTCGCGATACGTTTAACCAAATTAAAATTATGCTACATTTAATAGCCCTTCAAATCAACCTATTGCTTTGTGCTATTACTACCATGGACATCTAAGGTATCTTTATAAGTAATCGAATAACCTTTTAAACATCAATCAAATGCAGAACGAAGTACTCCATACTACACCAAGAAAAAAGGTTCTATAAAGCAAAAAGAGCACATGCATGTATATTGTATAACCGATTAGCCGTCATGAAGCTGTATCCAACAACAAAATGACAAAATCGAATACATTATTCATGCAACTGGAAAAGAGAAGCTTAAAGATAAATTTAAAACCATCTAACAAAAGAATGTGAATATTGACACTTTACAAATATATGTTTGTGCTCCCATTCTTAATAGAAGTTATTCACCAAAAAAAAAATATTATAGTGCTAGAAGTGGTATCTATATAGTATTTTGGAATTAATTATTCTATAATTATGAAGTTCGGATGTTTTATATACTAATATTAAGAGGCGGAGCCACATTAAAAGCATGAAGATCACTAATTCATATTCATTACACTTTTACCTAATTAAGCTACAGATAACTCTTTTAGCAAGCAATTTTTTTTTAACAAATGACCTCATATTCAAAGTCTATTTTCTGCTAATATGATGATCGACCCCATTCATCCCATTTCCTTACAACGTCACTCCCCATATCACCCTTTTCATAATATAAAATAAAACGACGAGATTTTTGGTTTTTTTTCTTTTGTTTACCTATAATTAGTTGTTAGGCCTTTGTGGTTTTTTTATTTTTATTTTTCGCGGGTCATGACCCGACCTTAATATTAATTGGTCGAGTCATAATGGATCGGGTCAATTTATTCATTTAACGGGTCGGGAGGACTCATAGCTCAAAAGTCAAAATTGAAAAAAATATTATTCTCCTCTTATCAAATTACCGTTCACGCCAAACTTTTTGCCTGTAAAAAATGGGTCGGGTCAATGCGGGTCAGGTCCGACCCGTCTTAGATATGACCCGACCCTCCACCAAAATCCCGAAGACCTAACACGTTTAAGTTTTGGCCCGCCCCGCCCCATTCCACAGACCTACCAATTATTATGAAGTAAAAAGCCATAACACAATCATGAACCTATAATTTCTTGTGTGAAGCACCTTTTAAAGTACTAACATCACATTAAGGAAAAACCCAAGAAAGAGGGAAAAAGACAAGAAATATAAATAAAAATGTGAAGTGAAAGTGAAGAGCAAAGTAGAGACAAACACAAACTGAACTCAGCTGTTCCTTTGTCTTCTCATCATCATCACCTCTCTCTCTGTCTCTCCAAACTTCACCTCTTATTCTCTCTTCATTTCCTAAAAAAAAAAAAAAAAAAAAAACTAAATTTTCAGCTCACACTAATAATCACACTAATTCAGCTCATCACCAAAAACCCAAATCAAAATCACATAAATTTGGACAAATATATTTATAATTATGGACTCTGATTCTTGGAGTGCTCGTTTATCTTCAGTCTCTAAGCGTTACCAATCTGCTTTCCAATCTCGATCAGGTGGAATATATCATTAGTGATGTAAAGATTGAGTCTTTTTGATTTTTGTGTATGATGTTGATGTTGGTTTGTTTGGTTTTGTAGATGTGTTCATGGGGTTTGAAGATATGGATGGTGATGATGATATAAGGGAGGAGTTTCCATGCCCCTTTTGTGCTGAGTATTTTGATATCGTTGGACTTTGTTGCCACATTGATGATGAGCATCCTGTTGAGGCCAAAAATGGGGTATTTGTTCCTTTTTTGTCTGTTTAATTTGATGAAAGTTTCCATCTTTGATATGTTTTGTTTCGTTTAGTGTCTGTGTGTGTAAGTGTAAAGTTTCTAACTTTCTAGTATATATGATGTAGTGAAGTTTGGAAAAATTTTGTGGGTTTGGTTTGATTTGTGTAAAGCTTCTAACTTTGTAGTATATCTGAAAGTACTGAATTTAAGATCATGGTAGTAGTGGTTTTAGTTGGGTTTTGTGTTTATTTGTGTTTAGTGAACTGATTGGGTGTGTATTGCAGTGGATGAGATGAAGATTAGAGTTGTTTTTGGACTATATTTATGTAGGTTATAGCAACTGTACCTGGTGAAAATAATTGGTCGGAAATATGAAAGACTGTGAGTGTGTGACTAGCTCATATATGTGTGATAATGAGAAAGTGTCATGTAGATAATGTGGAAATGAGGAATTAGTGAGTCCTTGTTAGGTTTGATTGCTGGTAGTTAGGTATGCAAGGAGTAAGGTACCTGTTTTTGTTAAGTACGGGACTTTAACAATCATTGGCATTTAGTGTTCTTTGATTGAATTAAGCACAAGCTCTACTTGAACACGACAGAGGGTATTGGATAACTCTGAGAGACAGAAGGTTCAATTTGACGAATTTAGATGATTGCACACGTTGGAGGCTTGACTTTTCTGAGCTTGCTGCACAAGTCTTTATTTCTTTCTGGTTGCAAGGGTTCAAGCGTCATCACTCAGTACTGAGGTGTTTTAGGTATGTGGGGGTGGAACAATGTGTGATTTGCAAGCTTACTAGCTCGGTGTGGTAGATGTCAAACGGCCAGGACTGAAGGTTCGTGTTGATTATACTCAGTGCTGAACATGGTAAGATTCTAATCTGGACCACTGGGTCTGCAGTTTACACTGGGCGTACGAAATTCATCACCTTGATGGTAATAAGTGGACTTCAGATATCAACAATACTGGAATTTTAATGAGTTCTCCTTCAAGATCGAAGTACTAAATGGAGAAGCTATAGCTAAGAATCTTTGCCTGAGAGACCACGAAGCATTGCCACAAGATTCTTGTGTATGCTTAGCTGATAATAGTATTAGTGAAGCTGAAGATGTTGCGCCAGAATATAATGGGTTGAAGAAGATGCGGCTTGATCTTTATATAAGCATCATCAATCATCCAATGTACCTATACATTCATGAGAACATATTAGAGGATGTGGTAGCTTCATTAGTTGCTGAGATTGTTGCATTACTTGTTGCCTAATGGTTTCTAGGATTTTCTTGGATGCTTTCATAGGTGGGAAGATACTAAGTGTACTCTAAAAGTGTTTGCAAAGTACGTGAAAAGATTGTTGGATTGAGATTTTTCATTGCAAAATAGAGAATGTTGGAAAATATACTTGTTGTAAGTGGCTTGAGTGAGCTAGAGTCAACTGTTAGGAGGAATAGAGAACTCTATTTTCTGGAGAATACTCTTTGCATGGTGTCACGTTGGAGCTTCTTGGGTGTGATAAGTGATTTCTTAATTGCTGGGAAAATGTGCTTTTCTCTAGAGCTTATTTTAAATTCAACAGATTTATCGATTCTCCTTGTGGTCTTACCAGCCCTTCCTTTTGTCTGGAAACGATTTCGGTTGAAATGTTCTTGCATTTTTTTTCCCCTTGAAAGGCTCTTCATCATACTTTACATTGTCTAACATAAAGTACCATGACTTTTGAATTTCCAGTCAAATATAGTTCTTGGATGTCCTGAAAATTGTAAATTGTCCTTGCTTTAAAGATGACTTTGTGTACACTGTTACAGAACTACATCATTTTCGTTTCTTGCCTTTTCATGGTGAATGCCATATAGAGTCTGGACACAACTTTGGTGATTATAATGTGAAACATGTAGATGCTGTGGTGAATTGACCCCATACCTTGGGGAACGTCAATAACAGTTTCCCTATCTTATGGTTGTCTAAGAACGAGAATGTACATACTGGGGGTGTTTGGCCCCTTCATTCACCTTTATCTTTGGTAACCCTCACTTTTGTTGATATGCAGGTATGTCCAGTTTGTGCTATGAGGGTAGGGGTTGATATGGTGGCACATATCACGTTGCAGCACGGGAACATTTTTAAGATATCCTTTTGATATTAATACTCAGTATTAGGCTCATTGCTTGCTTGACTTTTCTTGCCTGCTATATACTATGTGTGTTGGATATTTAAACAACTCAGAGCTGAAGATCCATCATGTGTTTTTGGCCTGGCCGGGCTCTGGGGGGGAGGGGGTTCAGGGGGTTCGAGTAGACGAAAAGGACTACACTAGACAGATATAAGAGGCTCTTCAGTGCATTCATCATTTTAGATACATTAGTGTGAAACATAGAGGACTGCCACCAAGAAAAAAAGAAGATGCTTTCTGGTCTCTGTAGTTAATCAATTGCTTTTTGATAAACTTTTACTTATCTTCAAAAAAAAAAACTTTTACTTCAATCATCTGTGAAGTGGTTGATTTTAGATTTTCAAAAAGCAATTTTTCAAGCTCATTTTCAAAAAATAATACTATAGACCATTATGCTTATATTTCTCCAAGGATAAATAACTAATTTCTCTATTTCATTCTTCGATGTTGGAAATACTATTTGTGTGCTTGTTCATGTATTCATGTCGATATCCTGTGACCTTTCTATTCCTTGACTATATGACACATGCAACGCAAGAGAAAATCTCGTAAATGTGGATCTCATTCAACACTTTCATTGTTGAGAAGAGAACTTCGGGAAGGAAACTTACAGTCCCTTTTCGGGGGCTCTTCCTGTATAGTATCGTCATCGAATGCAGCCCCTGACCCCCTGCTGTCGTCCTTTATATTGCCTATGGCTGATGATTTCATGAACTCTCAGTCTCAGTCATCTACCGATACAATTTCCGCAAAGAAAGGCAAAGAGGAAAATATCCTAGAAAGGTTGGTGTACTGCTCTTGCTTGTTTCCGCTTCGACTTGCTCGTTGGATTTCATACTTTACGAGATGATGCCTGCTTACTGGAACTCTAGAAGTAGATTGTTTTTCAACTGCTAATATTGTCTGTTGATAAAGATGTGTGATTCATAGTTCATAGTTTTTATTCAGTGAACTGTCTTCCTATTTGTATATGCAATTGCTTTAAACATAGATGAAATTTGAACAAATAGTTGAGAGTGATGTGGTTGAAAACCTGCTTATAATCCAATTTTAACAATTTTATTTTTTGAGTTGTTAATAGTCATAAAAGGACTTTGAATAGTGTCAAAAAGTGATATGGGGGGCACCTGTTGGGACGGAGGGAGTCATTATCTGAGCTACTGTAATTTGCCATGTGGGATGTGGTGGATACGAGATATTCGAGGTTGCATACCTGATACCTGAGACTTACTACTATATTCTGATAATGGTACCAGGTAGTGTCACAGCGAGTTATAATACTTTGCTGGATCATCTCTGAAATTTGTGGTGGGTCCTCTCTCTTTCGACCAATGGAAGTTTCAATTTTTGAAATTAGTAGAAAATTAAACCAAGAAAAGGAGAGAGAAGTGTATGTCCTTACCTACTATATTCTGATAAGGGTACCAGGTAGTGTCACAGCGAGTTATAATACTTTGCTGGATCATCTCTGAAATTTGTGGTGGGTCCTCTCTCTTTCGACCAATGGAAGTTTCAATTTTTGAAATTAGT
>CAAKMY010102273.1:0-18058 GCA_901111285.1 Corrigiola litoralis | reverse complement strand
AGAAGTGTATGTCCTTACCTACTATGACACCCGCTAATCTTGGAGTCGTACAGAAAACAAGGTAGATATGCATTCAAAAGATTCGCGAATGCAAATGAGGGCATCTCGCGAGGATTAAAGACTGCATTTGTTGAAGTTGGCATCTAGCCTGACACCAACATTTTAATGGTGCCAAGCTCTGCTCAAATTCATAAAAGCCTAGCTGCCCTCACCCCTGTCATTTGATTCTCCTTTTTAGATTGCCAGCTTTTTACCTTGCTCCCTTTCTTCGGACCCGGGGGGGGGGGGGGGGCAGTATTTCCGATTGCCTTTATCTATTTGCTTCTCAGACATGTTACGTGTTTGTTTGAGACAATAACTGGGCATGATCATTCTTGCATATGTATTTTGTCATATTTCTAGGGCATAGTGACATTTTTCACTTTTAAAATGAAATAAAAGAGCAAATACTGAAAAATTCTACACACGATTGATTGTGTTAATCACTTCCTAGATTTGTGGTATAACAATTACAGAGAAGATCTGGCCACAGTCCACAAAGATAAGCCTCTTCTTCTTGGGTCACTGTCGTGAAGCATTGACCGCCGTTTTAATTAAGGTTTTACAGAAAGCTTGATCATGTGTTCTTTGCCTTCATTGACAAACACATGGAACCATAGATAATAGACATCAGACAGCATATTTGTCTTATCGAGGGTTGGGAAGCATTTTCGTCCTTGTTGTGGAGACTATACCTTGTAAGTAAAATAAGTTAAATTTAAGGAGGAAAGTATGTTTTCCAGCAAAAGAACCTCATTATCCCATCTAGAGATTGGTGTAAGCTTAAGCTCCCCCTGATGATGATCGTGTTGCTCTCTTTTGCTTGAAAGTAGTAGAGACAAACTGCAACCTGCTTGAAAGTAGTAGAGATAAACTGCAACCTCCTGGTGGCATCGCAGATTCGCCATTGCCCCATATTATCTTTTCTTTGGTAAACAAGAAGTAGAATAATGAAATCAAGTGAAAGAGTGTTAGACTCTAGACATATTTAAGCAATATCTTCTCATGTAACAGTAAGTTTTTCTCACCTCTGTCATATGTGATTTTTTTTTTTTATGATTTTGTGTTGTTTTCTTATTTTGGGAAGCCTGTTAGATACTAGTCGATTCCCTTGCTCTGAATGCATTGGTGTCTGCTATCATATCATACGTTTTCAGACGGTACCTTGATGAGCATCTGTAAATTTTGCCCTAGGCTACTTCTCAACCTATAAACCTCTTAAAAGACTTTACACATATAATTATGGCAGATGATTGGAAATTTGTCTGAGTTAGTTATCCTTATCCATGATAAGTTTCAGATGCTACGTTAATGGCTTACCAACTTTACAGTTTATGGCCACTTGTTTGCTTAGTGTAATGCATCTTCTGTAGTTTTACCTGCCTTTGTATGAATAAGTGCCAGAATAGTGGTGCATCATCAAACATTGACGATCCAGCTAAGTGGATTTGTCAACTTCATTATCATTTTTAATAAAAGGGAGCCAATCTTTCCATGTTCCTTTCAACCATAATGGTAGGTAGTAGGTAAGGATCCTAATTGTGACTTGTTACCATATTTACGGCAATATAGATGTCCTTACTACAGCTGATCTACTCTGGAATCTCTCTAGGCTACAGGCTCCAACTCTCCAAGCTCTCAAATATGAGTTTAGGTACAATCTAAGAGTGTCATTTGTCAATGCTTGCAAAAATTTAGATAGTTTGGTGCAGGCTGTAACTCCTGTAACTATTGTGTAACCCTCCAGTATGTGCTCAACTGCTCATACAATATAGCTTGGTTGTTTGGGTATCTAAGATTGGAGTGACATGTCACTCTGTTGTTCCCCTATGAGTTCTTACATTCGTAGATGATGCCCTAAGGAATGACCTAAACCCCTAGCTGTGAGTCCGCAATGCCTGAAATCCTGCAGAATTATTGATTCCTCCTAAGAAAATAACATTTTACTTCTAAACACCATCCTTCACATGTTCTTGTGTATATCAATATGCCTATATGAGATGCTAGTACGTAATGAAAGGGTATTCTGATGAGGGTAGGAGTGAGATTCTAGTATTTAGGGGGAAAACAAGACAACAATTGTGGAACATTTGGTGTATGTTTTTACCATGGCAAGCGAATTCAACAAGTTAATCTTGCTGTTAGTAGAGGCTAATTTACATAGTCTGTTTTGTAAAGAGGTTGTTTCTTATGTAGCAACGTTACATATTGTGTGGTAAAGGGATGCTATCAAGCATGCTGCTGATTCATTGTCATTTAGGTCAGACATGAGTCTGTCGTCAAGAATGATTAAACACTCGCTATTCAAAATAAGCGAGGACTTACTTATCTTCTATGATATGACTTGGATGAACTTCTTGCTAATATCTTTGTGGTGACAGGAATGTACGAACGCCTCCCTTGTCAATCAAGGATCAAGAGGAGAGGGCAAGGAGGTCTGAATTTGCCCAAGGCCTGCTGTTGTCTACCATTTTCGATGACAAGTTATGAAGATGTAGTGGGTGGTGTAGGCTGTGGATTTGAGCAGAGGCTTGTGCAAGATACCTGTTTGTAGTGAATATGCAATGCAAATGTATGAACAGATGAGTGCAATAATATGTAGGAATAAATGTAATTTATAATGGGTGTGTAATATAGCTGTAGGTTCAAACAGACATTATCTTTGTTATAATGCTCGGATGAGGGTAAAACTTGCATCCTCTTCACAGCCCGTTTCTTCCCCTGCCCTTACTATTCAAATAGGTAAATGCTATCTTTTTTTTTTTTATAATTGGGGATTTCAATCATTGAAATAAAAAGGAGCGAAAGCTTATTGTACCCTCCATTAAGCGAAAGCTGCGACGCCTGTATATAGAGAGTGAAACTCGAACTACCTGAGTACCTTTTTTTTTTTTTTTTGGAAAACGGGGAGGGGAACTACCTGAGTACCTGATAAAGGAAAAGCTCTTTAGTTTTTATTTCTTGGTTTCTTGGGAAGCGCTTAAGTGTAAAGGGAGTGCACATCTCATTCTAATATTGTTATGTAGTACACTGTACACCAGGTAACAATTCGGAACTCCCTAATTATGATTTTTGTTTGGTTGTTTGTTTGTAGTTTGTCTAATCCAGTTTAACCCAGATTTTAACCCGGGTGTAACCATAATGACAACAGTTTTCTCCCCCAAAAAAGTCCTAAGATTAAATATGAAGTATGCATTAAGATGGAAATATGGAATACTCTCTTACTAGTTGAGAAAGCACCCGATATTGATCAATAGGAGTACAAAACTACGTGAAGGTGATATCAGGTTGCTCTGAAATGTGATTTTTATGAGAAGTAGATAGGGCAAAAAAAATGACATGATAGTCCAAGAAAAGAACTTAACATTGATTTTTCTTGTAAATATTTTTTGGATTTCATTTAGTTAAAGTGTAAAATTTTGCGCTTTCCAAATAGTTTCAGGAAAGTACTATACTACGGAGTGTCGGAATACACCACTAGTTTGGAGTTTGGCCTACTCGTGCATAATTTATTTTTTCTGAGATGGTGTCCGACTGAATCTGCAATAGAATGTTGCTTGAGCACATCTGACGGGCAATGATTTTTACACTCCCCCATTTGATTTTTACACTCCTCATGTGAGAGGAGTAGATTTATGCACAGGAATCTGTGCTCTCACATAAAAGGGGTGAGTGAGAGTGTAAAAATAAAAATAAAGAGTGTAAAAATCAGTTTCCACATCTGACGACTACTTGTCTGTATCTCCAATTACACAGGTCACATACTCACATGTTACATAAACTAGGAAAGTCCAATTTCCCAATAACGATGGTGTCGAAATTCCGCATACCAGTTTAGTAGAGCAAAAGGTGACTAGTGCATATTACCAACCACACACAAAAGACAAATCTCACGGAGGATACCAATGTGATTTCCACTTTGAGAGAGAGGGTAAATCCTAAAAAAGGAACAGAAAGGTCTTAGGTAAGTTAGGGAATGCCTACTGGCAGTCCTTGTCTTTCACACTTCCCATGTAAGAAAGTACGGAGTACATTAGAACATGCACAATCACATGCTGAAGTGTTAAGAGGACAAAATTTGAAGTGTCTGGACATCCCCTTATGTTATCGTTTTCAGATTTCAGAGTATATTCTGCCCAAGATAGACTGGTGCTCAAATTTCAGATTTCGGGCTCATGATGTTCAAGCTAAGATAAAGGAAGAAATAGCAGGAAAGTCTTCTGAACTTTCCCACCAAGCACCAATGAACAGAGAAGGAGCTTGATGTAACTAGTCACAATCGTCCTACAAAAATGAACAAGATGAGAATCCTATCATGAGCAGAATAAATTGAGAACAAAAGCGCAGAGGTAGCAAAAGAAGGATTTGTTTTAAAGAATATTCCCTAAAATCAAGCATCAATGTCTAAAAGCCAACCAATGTGTTGGCATTACTATGTCTGCGATCCTGCTCACAACATCTTTAACAAAATCTTGAAAACAAGCTAAGCAACAATCAGGCATTGGACCCATGTCTACATTTGCCAACCTATCATCAAGATGGAGACAAATGGGAACCCGAGTTTCGAAAGTATCATGTGTTCGAGGCTCTAGCCCATATGCAGCCATAATGGTGTATGCGGATCTCCTTGAAATTTCGGTGCAATTGTTGTGATCTGCAGGGAAGAGCATAATTGTAATTCAGAAATAAGCAAGGATATACATTTCACAGGTGACATTGCGTAGACATGGAAGACCCCTAAAACACAATAGATAACAGGTCAAGCTCAGCAGACACTAAAGCAATCAGGATGGTGCTACTCTATTCGTCCTTTTCAGAATCCTTTTTCTTCTAACTTTTCTTTATATTTAGTCGAACACCATGTTCCTCAGTACGCATATCACTACAGTTGCCTACTTGACTCCACATAACGTGGTATTATATCACGTCAAACCTCACGGTGAATGGATTTCTTAGTGAAAACACCTTTAAACTTCTAGAGACAACCATATGTACTATCATATGCTACATTGTGGTCTGAAGGAAAAGATCATGAAATGAACTTACCCAAAACCATGCCGCGAGACAAGCTCTTTAATTGGTTTCTCACCATTGAATGTACTTCTTGTCTTACAATATTAGTACGCTCCTCGTGTCTGTCGTGCGAGGGAAACAGGCCAATGTCAGGTACAGTGCTTGATCTACTGGTGCAAGGGCGAAGTTGGTCACTAGCTGTTATGAAAGTCTGGCTAGTCCCCAAATTTATCCTGTCCAGTCCACTCCAATGCATGTGGCCATAGGCAGAGTCATCTGCAGCCGTTGAAGATTGACCTAGCTGACCCGCCATGTGGGTCACCCTTCCAGGAAAGAAATCCCTATTTTGAACATTAGGAGAAGGATTTTCCTGTAATCTATCTACTTGTAGAGCATGATGAGACGTCCCTACATCTGATGTACTACTTCGCTGAAATGTCGAATTAACGCCAAGACCAATTAGATTACCCAGAGAATTCATATCTGCTCCAGGTTGGCTCAATCTAGTAGAAAGCATATTTCGTATTTGACGGTGTATCCTTCTTCTGCCTGATACAGTAGATACGCCCATTCCGGAAACCGGAGAAGGAGCTTGAAAATTTCCACCTGAGAATCTAGGAGAAAGGAACCCATTTCCTTGACTAAGTTGAGTCTCAGGAATTGTTACATTGAGGTCTATTTCTGCCATGTTTTCATATGTGGAAGGCTCATCATAAAGACCAACACCTATTCTTTGATCAGGAGTCAGATCCTGAGTTTGAGACTGTAATGATGCAAGAGCTGCTGGTCTACAACCATCACAATACCAATTGCCTTCAGGCACTTCTTGTCCAAGACCAACACAGTAAGTGTGGGCTGGTGAATCACATACATCACATAGTAACATAAGGGCATCATCCCCACCTAGATGACACTCTGTGCAAATGACATTCTCATAAGGATTGAGGAAATCCCTAAGTTCCTCTTCAGAAGGTTGATAAACCTGCATCCAACACAAAAGCAGATGCCTAATCAATGGAAAAAGAGAGTCAAAGAACGATAAGGAAAGGAAACTTTACGAAATGGGAACTGATAATTCATAAAGTGGCAAAAGGTAGAAAGACCAGGACAACAAAGAGCTTCAAGGGTTTCATGAAACTTTGGAAACAGTACCTGATCACGCTCGGGAACCGGTATCACCGCGTTTCTTAAATCAAACCCTTTACCACATCTTCCAGGCTTACTGATCGTCACAAACCTCTGTTTGCACAATGGGCAACGAGTTTCTACTTTTGACCACTCCATAATGCATGCAAAGCAGAAATGATGGCTACAACAATTTAGTATTCCACGGACAGTGTTCTTTCCCTCTTCTGTTAAGCAAATACCACAAACAGACTTTCCAACATCATTCTTCGTCTCCTTTGCCTTCTCTTTGCCCTTCCTGGCAGGAGGTTTCTTCGGTTCACAAAGAGTTTCATCTTCCTGTACTCTCCTTGAACTTCTCAAGTTTGGGGCCAACACTCTGCAAAAGTCATTGGCTTCTCTTACTTGCTCCCTTTCTTCCTCAGATATAGTGAACTCGTAGTCAGATGAGTCAGAGCAAACATCTAAATCCGACCCAGTTTTCACCTTTTTCTTTCTACGCACAGGTTTCCTCTTGCCCCTGCCTCTCAAAGTTGGACCCTTCTCAATGAAATCCTCCTCATCACCAGATTCTGACTTCTTCCTCGAGGTGGTAGTCCTTTTATTTTTCTTTTTCAAAGGTTTTTTTATAGCCTTAGCACTTCTTCTGCTTCTTTGACGTTTCACAGAACTTTTTCTCTTTGATGAGGACCTCCCTCTTTTCTTGATCCTTGTGTTTAGAAGTTGATACTCCTCCTCCTCCTCCTCATCATCATCATCATCATCATCATCATCATCATCATCTTCATCATCATCATCACCAACATCATCTTCCAGATAATCATTGTCATCTGGTGTAAATTCCTCATCATCATCATCTGAGTCTTCATCATCATCACGTGTAACTTTTCTTCTAATTCTTCGTCTTTTAATACCATTTTTCCTAGATCTTGCAGAACCTTTCTGAACCCTTGGTTTCACCACTTTTCTCCAACCATTTTCTGCTTCATGATGTATGTCTTCTTCTTCCTCCTCCCCCTCCTCTTTATCAGGTGTAAAATCTTCATCCTCATCTCCCTCCTTTTTGTCTGGAGTAAAGTCTTCATCCTCAGCTCCCTCCTCTTTATCTGGAGTAAATTCTTCATCGTCATCTCCCTCCTCTTTATCTGGATCAAACTCTTCGTCCTCCTCCTCATCATCCGATTCTTCAGCATCATCACAGGTAACTTTTCTTCTTTTCTTTCGCCTTTTAACACCATTTTTCCTATATCTAGCAGATCCCTTCTGAACCTTTGGTTTTACCACTTTTCTCCAACCATTTTCTGCTTCATCCTGTTCATCTTCTTCTCCTTCCTCCGCCTCAAAGCAACTTTCTTCTTCTAAATCTGCGACCAATGAGTCCAATTCCTCAGATTGGTCATCGGTCCCATCTCCTTCTGCCACATAGTCCTCATCTGAATCCTCAGAATCCACATTTTTCTTTGGGGTGCGTAGCTTACTTCTTGTTTTTAAACCAGTCTTCCCTCCCCTCCCCATCTGTTGAATTTCAATGACAAGGAAAGACACCACATTAAAATGAGGTGACAGTAGATGTATATATAGATACATAAGAAGATGAATTTGGCACACAATCAGGATAAGAAATCAATGCACTGAATACTCCATTCACTATCACACTAGAAAAAATGAATCATCGGGAGAATAAAATCAGACTCCAGCCAAGAAAATATCAAGCACTTAATTTCTTATTATTACCAAGCATATACCAAACATAAACAGATAATGGCATCTTAATGATCTTAACTTTTTACCCTACAAGTTCAGCATATCAAGTAAGAGACCATTAAACCATTTACAAATATGGCACATACAAACTAACCTCTCATTCCAAAACAATACGATCTAGCACTAACTCTTATTCAAGTCTCATTAATTCAAATTGATAGCCAAGTTGGAAAATCTGACTCTCCTAATGACGTCACCATAAGCTAATTTTATGTAAGAAAACTAACAAGCCATAGACCTAAAGAAGGGATCTCTAGTTCTCCACAAGCAACAACATACCAAGATGCCCTACAACTTGATTACAAAGCAAAGAAACGGCCCAAACGGGCGAAAATAACTAGATCACTCTAGCTCAATCATATACTTAATCACCATAAAATCCAATCTAGGAATCAAACAAAGACCTCAAATTGATCACCACAAATTCCACCAACTTCATCAATCTCTTCAAATCATATGCTTCAATTCATTTTTCAGCTTAGTCCATGAGTCATAATTCACGAACACAGTCCAATTCTAATAACTAAACAACTCAAACTAATCATCAGTTTCACCATCTTCATCAATCTAAATCAACCCCAAAACAGCAAATCTGAACTCCTTCTATGACAAAAGATCAAAACTTCCAAATTATACATGCATCAAGTAATCAAGGGCATATCCAAATCTGCTTGAATTACAAGCTCAATTAGCTAGAAATTAATTAACAGATTTTTTATCACACCAAACCCAAATTCAAGAACAACCCATCATTACTTTATTCAAATTCACCATGCCCATCAAAAAAGATTCAACAAATATTCCAAAAAAAATATTCACCAATCCATTAAAAAAAACACCAACAACCCAGAAATCCAAACACCAAATTTAACATGTTATACATGTACATACATAATTAAAGGTCTCATTGATAATACAGATTAAACAAATGACTACAGCCCAAAAATAAAAGTATGAGAAATAAAAAATATGATTTAAATTAAATTTAGAGAGGGAAAAATAATAAGGAAAAAGAATTGACATTGAGGAGAGAGAAAAATTGGTTACCTGTGAGAGGAGATAGAAAAGAAAACCAAGGAACCAAAAACCAAAGAGAGAGAAAGAGAGATAAATTTTGTTCCTGACACAATTTAATTGTTGGGAAATGTTTTTCTCACTTTTATATCATCACACTTTTTTTGGTTTTCACTTTTTGAGTTTAGTTCAGTTTAGTTTAGTTTAAGACTTTAGTTTAGTTTGGTTTGGTCGGTAAAATTGAGTTTTCTCTTGTTTTCCATCCAGTACATTGGATAAAAATTACTGTATAAAATACTTTCTCCTTTTTCATACGTGGATACTACTTGACTAGAGTAACCATAAGGGCTATATAAAGTGGTTCAAACGGATTTCTCAACCGGTTTTCGGTCATATGAATATATAAATTTTCAGAGTTTGATTTAAGTATTGTTTGGTTTATTCACTTGTCATATATTTTAGACATTAAATTGCTCAAATTATTTCAAATGACTATTGAACTATTAATCGTATAAAGTTGAAGTCCAGTCTTTTAACCATATGATTTTTGATATGTGATAGCTTTATTTGTGCTAAAAGTTTTGTGTGATACCGTATAAAAGTAATTGCTTTTTGTTTAAAATAATAATAATTCTAGTTTTGTATTACTGATTTGTATCAAAATACTACTCCGTAATTAGTAGTAGTAATTACTGGAAATACACGAGTATTATGAAGGAGTGCCAATATTCCCAACCTTAAGTTTTTAAACGGCTTTCTTGTGACGTTATCATACGAGTCGTCATGTTCTCGTGATTTTCCTCTATGAATGACGAGACTGGCCCTGGTGTAGAGGTGAAATTATTTGAATTACCCTTATAGTTACTGTAGCCTGTAGACTTGTAGGCTTGTAGCAGCTCAACTGTAATTTTGACTTTCACAAAGCTGAAAAGTAAACAATTACTGCAGTCCATTAGGCATTAACTACTCTTACAAGGCCCACTGGCCACTGGTCCTCATGGCCCATGAGATTAGCTAATGATGAGCTAAATATCCAACAATCCAGCTATATCATCTCCAAGACTCCAACTATATGTATAGTAGACAGTAGTTAGTGGAGTTTATTGTACGTAATTATGTTCTGGTTTTATGGTCCTGACAAAAGATTTGGATTATAGACAATCAAGTGTTATATTATCTAGTTAGTAGAAATGATTTTTACACTCTAGAAAGTGATTTTTATAATCTCATTTGTGAGTCATATTTTCCTATACTCCTCTAACAAAAGAGAGTGTAAAAATTAAATCCACGAGATTTTTTAGAGTTTATATCTCATAAAGTTGATAAATTCATCATAATGGGTAACATAAATACATTTCAAATCAACTTTATATGTTAACTCTCGCATTTGGTCGTTTTATTTCCTCGCCCAACTTATCTTCTTGGAAAGAAAAAAAAGACAAAATTCAATACGTAGTGGATTATCTTTAGTCCCTTTCGTAAAACAATATTAAAACCCCAATATTTTAAAGAGGCTCCCATACAAATGGGGTGAGGGGATAACTGGGTAAGTTTGATATCGCGACCTTACCACGGTAAACATAGAGGTTATTTCTAGTCGACCATTAAGATGAAGTGTATTGACCATTTGTTACTCTATTTAAGTGTAATAAGGTACTAAGACTGTAAGCGTCAATTCTAAGATAGTCCATTATACAAACAACTAGTCTTGGAAGAGACCGTCTACTATGCTGGCCCAATAAAGACATATAAGTCTACAACTCAATTTGGGCTTGTATAGAATTTTAGTAAATTTAGCTTGTAAAGAGTTACTAGTCTTCTTTTATAATAAAAGTAGACTGTATTTTTTAATGGTTTGTGTTATACAAAATCATAGTACTTGAATCTTGATACAGTCCTTCATTCCTTTGCCCACACCTCGAATAATTTTTGAGTTTTCATGTAAACTCTATTACCTTCTTCTTTCCCTTGAAATTCATAAAAGAAGTATTTCATTAATAAATTAAGTACTCTTCAAATAAAGTGAATAAAAAAATTAGAAACCAAATTTATTTTCTCTTCATTGTGTAACTTCCTTTTTAAACATTACCAATCATGCTCATTTAATATCTTGAAAATATATCTCACATAGTTACACTGTATCTAGTATTTCCTAAAATAAACGATTTTCTAACATAACATTGACTTAGAAGTTATAGAATGGTTTGATATGCATATATATTAACATTTACTTGTTTTGTTTAATAAATGGAAATATATTAAGGTAGCGTTTGGGAACTTGGATTTGATTTCAAATTATGGATTTCGATTCTAGAATTTCAAATCTTGGATTCTAAATCCAAATCAAGTGTTTGGCAAATACTTGAATTTCAATTCTAAAATTTCAAATCCAAATATAGTGTTTGGCAAATCAAAGAATTTCAATTTCAAAATTTCAATTCTTTTAGAACCATAAATTTCATTATTTTTGTGAACAAGTACATACTCTCTTTTTATAAGAGGAACAAGTACATAATAAAAACTAATTACTAATTCCAAAAATAGAAACCCTAACCCTACCACCAAACCCTAAACCTAACCAAATCACAGCCCTTAAACCTAGCCCTACCACAACCGCCTAAACTTAGCCTAGCACAACCGCCTACATACATTCAAACTTTGAAACCCTAACCCTAACAAACACACCTACCGCCGGCACCTCAAATATGTCGCCGCCGCCTCAGATTTCCGGCATGCTTCTCATCGTCGACAAAAATCCGGCCGCCATTAGGCCGGATCTCAAGCTTTTGCACAGAATCCACCGTGGTGTAAGGCGACGAAGTGAAGAGAGAGAAAATGCCGGCAAAGAGAGAAGGCTGATGGGAGATAGTTTCGTGGCGCAAAGAGAGGGAGAAGACCGGAGAAGTTAAGAGAGAGAAACGGCCGGCGAAATGGGCGGCGAAACGGCCGTCGAATTGTAGAGAGAGAAACGGCCGAGATTAGAGAGAGAGAGAGAGAAGGGGGTGAGTTATGTGGGATTTGGAAATGACTAGGGTTGGGGGTGGGATTTGGGAAGGGCCTTTTTATGTCTTCTTGGATTTGAGATGGATTTGGCCCAAATCCAAATCCAAATTCTTTGTGTTGCCAAACACAGAATTTGGGCTAAATCCGGATTTGAAATCCAAATCCTTATTCCCAAACATAGCATAAGGTGATTTCAAGCAAAAATTACATCTTGTGTTATACATAGTTTTCTTGTAACACAAGTTATGACAAGCTCACTTATTCATTTCCATAAGAAACAAACTTCTCGTAGATGATTTTCGTCTTTTTGTTTTTACAACTCACACTAAAAAAACAAAAAAATTAATCCCTAATCAACTTCTTTATTCTTTTGTAGAGAAACTCAAAAATGATATTAACTATAAGACAACATAGTGACACCCTTTTATTATCAAAGGTGATTTAAAAATAAAAATATTAATAACAAGTAAAATGCCGTCTTTAATTTTATCAAATTGCAAATTCAAACAACACCAAATGTGTACTTAAAGACTTTAAGGACACATGGCAATTTAAACCATGATAAGTGAGGTGTGTAAGCAATATAATTATGTATCTCAAATTTCAAATATCTACATCATAAAATGTAAATTAGGTACACTTAAAACACCTCAAAACTCAAACCATATAAAGCTGACAATCGTATTATCTGATCCCTATATAAACAAAATATTTCTAGACCAATATATTATGTTAGGTTTTTACTAGGTGGTAATTTAGTTTGAGATTGAGTATTATCCTTTCACACCTTTGATTTCGGTTTTTATAAATAATCCATATATTTTTGTTATTTTATATAAAGCCGTTAAAAGATGGTATCTAAAAAGTTGATGACACTCTCAATTTCTATGAATGTAAAGTGTAAAAAAACACTAGCAGACACTCATTGTTTACAATGTTATGAAATGAGCTTGAAAGACATATGTATGAGTCAAGTTTTGATCATTCGAAAGTTCGGATACGAGAGTATGATTTTTTGATAATCATTGATGTATATTTTTGATCTTATTTACAAACTTAATACATACTTATATATAAGCAAAAATCACGTACGATTGACGATGTGTATAGATGAAGACATGAAGTGATCTATTTACCTTATACGTAACACACCCTCAATATTACAAAATACAATTCAATCTCTCGAGTCTTGACTATACAATAGAGTAGTACGTAGTAGACACTAGTAATTAGAATTTTTTTATCCTAATAATGAGAATGGAGTTCGATGATCCTTATTAGTAATTTTGTACGCATATTTCAAGCATTAGACACAATCTCATATTGACTTTGATGTTCCTTAATAATCCATATGACCATATAGCTTGCGGCTATGGACTATTTTTGTGGTTACTCCACAAGTCCACATCATCACAATCCTAAAGAGGACAAATACCAACCTCTTTAACTTCCCCAAAAGAGCCACAAACAACCACGTGGCACCCAATTGTGAGGCTCCTTAGATTTGGTAGCACAATATGTGCCACAAACAGAAGCTACAAGTCCTACCATTGGGACGTTATCTCTTACCCTCATAATTTCATGTACATCAAAAGTACATAAAAAAAATCAACACTTTTCATTGAATGAGCTAAGTTTTTACACCTGAGAGAGGGTTTTTAGAGAAAACTCACAAAAATTCTCTCTCAAAGATTCAATCTTTTGCACTATAATCAATGGATATAACCACTAAGTTATGTTCATCATTCATACCAGGTTCATCAACTATACTAGATGCAAGAAAATCATTAATTCAACCACTTCCTTCATTTCCAACAATTAAAGCTTCAACCTTTAGCAACAAACCAATAAACCATAGGCTAAAACTCTCACAAATCTCCTCAAAGTTGTCAGCTTTAGCAGTGGAAACATCTGAACCAAATACCCAAACAAGGGAGGAAATTGAGGCACTTTTTAGTAAGGATACTAGTGGTTATGATAATAGGAGGGGTAGTAATAATAATAGTAAGAACTCAAATAATTCCGGGGCTTCAAGTGTGTCATCTGGGGTGAGGTTGGAGAATGTTAGTAAAAGTTATAAGGGAGTTACTGTGTTGAAGAGTGTGAATTGGGAGGTGAAAAAAGGGGAGAAAGTGGGGTTAGTTGGGGTAAATGGGGCAGGTAAAACTACCCAAATGAGGATTATTGCTGGATTAGAGGAGGCTGATTCAGGGAATGTGATTAAGGCTAAGAATAATATGAAGATTGCGTTTTTGAGCCAGGAGTTTGAGGTGTCATTGAGTAGGACTGTGAAGGAGGAGTTTCTGAGTGCATTTAAGGAGGAGATGGAGGTTTCTGAGAAGATTGAGAAAGTGCAGAAGGCTATTGAGGGTGCTGTTGAGGATTTGGAGTTGATGGGGAGGTTGTTGGATGAGTTTGATTTGTTGCAGAATAAGGCTCAGGCTGTGGACTTGGATTTGGTTGATGCTAAGATTAGTAAGTTGATGCCTGAGCTCGGGTTCGCCCCCGAGGATGCTGATAGGTTGGTGGCTTCCTTTAGTGGTGGGTGGCAGATGAGGATGTCACTTGGGAAGATTCTACTTCAGGTACTTTATATTGTTATATTGAACTTTGGTATGAATGAATTCAGTTGTTTTTCCTTCTTCTTCATTTTGGAGTTATGCTGGGAAATTTAGTGATTGATGGATGCTAGATGATGTATTAGTTTATGTTTTTTGTATCTCCTTGTTAATTGGCTTTGTTTGATTTGAAGTTTGCTGCTTTATTGTTACTATGTTTATTAGCACACAAAGAGAAAGTAGTATGTCATTGGTGAGATTAGTGGCATACTTTAGTATCTGCATTCAGCTGACAAAGTGAAAATAAACATCTGAGACATTGAGGCAAATACTAGGCGAACATGGTTGGAGCTGTCTATTTTTGGTTTATATAATCATTGGTTCATATTAGACTTGTTTCTGAAGTGAATAGTTGGCATAATTAAACTTAGTGTTTTACTGTGATGGCATTTGATGGTTAACTTGACTAAAGTATTTGTGTAGGGCTGGTGCTTCATGCTTCCTATCTTCTTGTTTTGAGTGTAGTGGTGAATTCTGATATCTTTTGATTGATATGCTTCTGTGCTTTCAGGATCCTGATTTGTTGCTTTTGGACGAGCCTACTAATCACCTTGATCTTGATACTATTGAGTGGCTTGAAAGATATCTCAATCAGCTGGATGTGCCAATGGTCATCATATCTCATGACAGAGCTTTCCTTGACCAGCTATGTACCAAAATTGTCGAAACAGAGATGGGAGTTTCCAGGACATTTCAAGGAAACTATTCTGACTACATAATTTCGAAGGCTACTTGGATTGAAGCTCAATTTGCTGCCTGGGAGAAGCAACAGAAGGAAATTGAGCAAACAAAGGACATAATCAACCGTGTTGGTACTGGAGTAAGTGCTGGCCGAGCATCTACTGCAGAGAAGGTAATTCACTATATTAAGTCTGGCGCAGTGTATGTAGAAGGTCAAATTCACTCAATTCCCTCCCGTAAGAATATTAGAGCATTGTATTTTTCTTTTATTCATTGTGGTTCTTTGGGCTCTTGTTTATGTAATTGTGCATCGGTGGCACTAGGCCTAGATTGACTTGTGGATGATCTTGATCTTCTAGCTTATATCTTATAGGTTTTGACTTGATTATAATTCTATTTTCAGCAAATGGGTTTATGGAGTGTGTTGCCTTAAAAATTCTGTTGTTATTAGGGTATTAATCAAGATTATCAACACTTTCGAAAGGTCATTTCCATTAATGGTGATTTGTGAGTTTGCTTGCACCAATTTGATTCAAGCTTGTAGTGAATATGTTGCAAAATAAGGTCATTTCCATTTGCTAAGTAACCTTAATGTAGTAATACATCTCCTAAAGTCGCTGGAAATAGGATTCATGACTTCATGTTTACTGAGTTTTCCTGTGAGCGTCTAATTCTTTCTATTAGAGATGACTGAATGCTTCTTCAATATTGTGGGAATAAATGAATCGGGATGTTTATTCTTTCTCTTATAGATAGCTGGCAAGTACCAAACTTTCTCAAGCCATGGTTTGTTGCCTTTGCTTCCTTAACTTGTACAAAATGTTGGTCTTATGTATAATTTCTACAAATAAGGTTCATGTTTTCCATTTATATTTGAGCTCTTAACATTTCTTCTTAGTGATGCTCTTGCGAACTCCAGTTTTGCACCATTCCTGAACTGTGTGTTTTTTTGTCATAGAAATTAGAAAAGCTTCAAGATGAGGACCAAGTTGAGAAGCCTTTCATCCGGAAGCAAATGAAGATCCGGTTTCCTGAGCGTGGGAGAAGTGGAAAGTCAGTTGCCATGATTAACAATCTGGATTTTAGTTATGGTGATAATGTGAGTTAAACTGCCTGCCCTTGCGCGTCTGTTGAGTCCGAATAAGGTTTCACAACTCAATTTATTTTATTTATCTGACTCTTATAAAGTGTGCTGTATGTTTATCAGGTATTATTTCGAAAGGCGAACCTCACAATTCAACGAGGGGAGAAAATTGCTATTATTGGACCCAATGGTTGTGGGAAAAGTACTTTGTTAAAACTGATTATGGGTATGGAGAAACCTACAGCTGGAGAAGTTATTCTTGGAGAGCACAATGTTCTCCCAAATTATTTTGAGCAGAATCAGGTGTTTTTGCTTGCTCTATCTCGGGTTTTTGTTATTACAAGTCTTAGTCTTTTAATAGGTTCAAGCTTTTCCTTTGTATGTCTTAGAAAGTTTGTTTCATGACCCATCTGGAAATTATTGCTGAAATATGTTAATTATGTTCCCAGGCTGAAGCGCTAGATTTAGATAAAACGGTGCTTCAGACAGTAGAAGAAGTTGCAGAGGATTGGAGAAGTGATGATATTAAAGGTCTTCTAGGACGTTGCAATTTTAAGTCTGATATGCTAGATAGGAAGGTCTCCCTTTTGAGTGGTGGAGAGAAGGTAAGTTGGCGTAAAATGGCTCATCTTATCTGTGACTTTGCGTCAGTCTCTAAGTTATTGTCATTCCTATTTTTTCAAATGGCTTATCATACTCTTCTCCACTGGTTCAGGCACGCTTGGCCTTTTGCAAGTTCATGGTCAAGCCATCAACTTTAATGGTGTTAGACGAACCCACAAATCATCTGGACGTACCTTCAAAGGAGATGCTTGAGGTTTGTTTCTACTACAGTACTACACTTGCCTTCTCGTGCAAAGACCTTTATGATCTGTAATTCATATGTCATATACGTATAGCCAGTGTATTGGCTTTTCTTAAATCCTTGTTTGTAATGTCTTTCAGGAAGCAATTCAAGAATACGAGGGCACAGTGATTACTGTTTCCCATGATCGATACTTTATACGTCAAATAGTTAACAGAGTAATTGAAGTTAAGGATGGATATTTGCAAGACTATGCTGGTGACTACAATGTAAGTCTTGCTCCCCCCGCCCCCTCTCTTAGAATTTTGTAAGATAATGCTCGCTCTTTTTGGCAT
Source organism: Corrigiola litoralis (assembly GCA_901111285.1). Lineage (NCBI taxonomy): Eukaryota > Viridiplantae > Streptophyta > Magnoliopsida > Caryophyllales > Caryophyllaceae > Corrigiola > Corrigiola litoralis. The sequence goes on along the minus strand of CAAKMY010102273.1, from coordinate 577 downwards.
CTCTTCTGGTTTCTCTTCGTACAGTGCTATTGATCTTGATTGGTTTTATCACACTTACTTTGAAGCATATACCAATTATTGATCAGAAATTAATTTCAACCAACCCCACAAGTGATTTGATAGGAAAGACAAGAAGTTATGTTGTTTCTATAAAATTTTGTGAGGCTCAATTTAGCATGTTAAGAATTTGTCAGTTTGTCTTTGTCGCATTTCGGCTAGAGACGGCTGACAGGAGGTTATAGTTTGGGCTGGTTGCTCAAAATGCAATTTTTGGGTGTAAAAATTTGCACTGCAGTTCTCTCTTTTTTTTTTTTTTTTTTTCCTTGGTCTTTTAATGTGATAAATTATGCGGAAATGGGATGCTTTTAACATTTGGTTTGGTTTCCTTTCGAAAAGAGGTTAGACCCTATCCCCTTTTTTTTGGTTTGTTTGTCTGGTAACTGGAGGAGTCGGCTTAGTGCTTTCATCTGCTTGGATGACTATTATAAATGACATGTCAATGGGGTTTCGGCCTAATGGTAGAGATTGAGGTACTATGAACATTAGGTCACATGTTTTAATCCCATCCCCCCCCCCC
>CAAKMY010102262.1:0-11722 GCA_901111285.1 Corrigiola litoralis | reverse complement strand
GAGAGAGAGAGAGAGAGAGAGAGAGAGCTCTCTTCCAACTTTCAGTCACTCTAAGGATGTACTGTGATTTAGAGGGATGAAAATTCATGTTATTGGGTGAGATTTTTGACCGAAGTACATGCATGAGTGTTTTAAAATGAAAAATTGCTGTCATACCTTATAAATGATTTTGTGATAAAAATAGGACTAACGTACATTACCTAAACTAGCTTTGTCTCTAATACAAATATTAGAATACTATTTCCATTTGTTTCAAAGTATAATAGTTGCCTTTAAGATGATGGCAAGCTAAGATAAAGTTGACTGAAAGCGACAAAATACGATTAAATATTTGTTAGGAGCTCCATAATGTAATAGTGTATAAGAAGATAAAACATGACATTTAGCTTAGAACCGATATATATTTATATTCTTTGGCAATTGATTACTATATTGGAGTATATGATGAAGCTTGGAATATTGACGGTAAAATAATATTGGATAAGAGGACTCTATTGTAGTAAACTTGAAGCGAGCTGTTAATCTATTGTCAGTATTTAAGTTGGAATGTCCTTTACATACGCAATCAAATTGTTTTATTAAGTTGGGGGTTGAGAAAGTTAAGGATTTTGAAAGTACACAAGTTGGGTGTTATATCATTCGGGATGAAAATGGCGTGGTTGTTGCTATGGGAGCTCGCAGGGTAAGGGGGAAGAGGGATGTGACTACGGTAGAAGCTGCAGCAGCAGCTTTGGGGATGCAAATTGCGCAGGAACTCGGCTATACCCATGTTTGGCTCGAATCTGACTCAAGTGTTGTTATACAAGCTTTCAAGGAGAAGGCACACTTCTCTTCATCGGCAGGTTTGTTTTTGGACGAGGTTGCTGATGTTGGTGCTAGCTAATTTACTTCTTTTTCTCATATTAAAGAGGAGGTAATCCATAACTCATCTAGCCCCCCTAGATTTTGTCCTCCCTTTGGGTTGAAAGTTGTATTATTAGACATTTTTCGGTAAGGTATTCTCGCCTTAGTGGAGATTGATGTTAATTAATAATACTCTCCCCTCTCTCTTAACCTCAAAAAACTATTTGCGTTGATTGAAGTTTGTTTTTTTTTTTTTCCTATAAAACTATGGGACACCTTATCAATAGGCAGTACTTAAACATTTTGAATCATTAAAAATCATCCAAAATTTTATTTTTTGTTTGTTTAGAATTTGACTAAAAATTTTCTACTACCATTTGACCTTAAGTAAATCTGATTTATTCTTCTTATTTTTCCCTCTGCTTACTGATTTGTCAAGGTTACAAGATTCCTTTCCTTCGTTAATCTCTAACAACATTTCTAATTTTTAGTTCCGTACAGTAATCTTATATAACTCATCGTTCTTAAATGTTTTAAGGTAAACAACTTCTAAATTAAAAGTACAATCATTCGAACTTTTTCTAAACCTAATAATGAGATTTATAAAAATAAAGAAATAACAGAAGCTTATCCAATGATATCTTCTTAGAAATGATTAGGTTCTTTAAAAATTCAGCAATATTGGAGGGACACTTTCAAATTAAACTATCAAAAAGAAAGCAGCAGTTAGAGTAAAAGGGAACCTCGAATGTGAAAGCTGTTTAGGAGGGGAGCTGCCAGTGGTGACAGAGAGAGCGTTCTCAATATCTAAGAGAGTAGGACCAGAATAAACAGCTGAGACTAGGCGGTTTACGCAGATTTGCTCATTGCTGTTGTCAGATGATGATGAGGGCGACGATGAAAGCGACGACGATGGACTGACGGATGGACCATCTTCGGAGGAGGGACTATGCCTTGCATCTGTAGTTGATGGTATAAAGGAGGTAACGTATGTAGTGTAGTCTTCGTTTTTCAGGAGCTCATTTAGCAGCTCATCATCTTGCCACTCATTCGACCATATCGGGGAAGCATCCATTATTGTTTAAGGAACTAAGGAGTATACTCCTATTTTCCGCTGAAGAGTTTGAGTCACTATAGTGCATATGGATCGTTATGTAATAGGTTTATCATGTATAGTATGTAGAAGTCAGATGAAGTTGCTACTTCTGTGTTTGTTGTGCTTGAGAGTTGGGACTTGGGAGGGAGGAAGAGAAGAGAGGTTAGGGTGGGTGGGGTTTTCGCAGGAGAGACTGAGAAGTAATGATATGTATGACGTAGAGTGGAGTGGATGAAAAGGTGAGATCCCAAATGTGAACTTCGTGGTATATAACTATATATATAGTTATAATCATGTCAAATATTTCGCCTTTCCAACAAAAGAGATAAGAATAAAAATAATATAAAAGTTGCTCTTGTGCTGCGCTTGCTCATATAGTCATATCACAGCTGACTTATGTACTTAAATGAAGATAATTAATTGAATAGCCAGTTTGCAACACATTAATGCAGCAACACAAATGTGGTAGAGCTGTAGTATCCGTCAACAAAGAATAAATAAAAAGTTCATATATAATTTTTTCGCTATGCAGATGGATACACGGCTATCCTAAATAAACTAATGGTTAGAAATGTGACCTGAACGTTTTGGTTTCGGGTTAAAAAAGAGAGATTTTGAAAAGCAAGAAGAAGTGAAGCAAATATGCGAACCAGAAGCAGTCTGCGGGGTGCGGCCTAGTCCGCGGGGTACGGACTAGGTCAAATATGTGTTTTCCAGATTTCAATAGCAGTCCTCGGGGTGCGGCTTATTCTGTGGGGTGCGAAGTAGTTAATCCGTTTTTCAACGCATTTGTAGGTTGATATTGGAGGTCGTTTAAAGGATCAGCCAACGTCTGTATCTGCGCCTCAAAAAGGCGGTCTGCTTCCTGTGGACAAATGGTGATCTGTGGCTCTAGGTAGAGCTCTCTGTTGTCTCGGGAAAGACATGCGGGACTCATAAGTCTGAGTCATTTGTTTGGGTTTCTACTTGAATCAACTCTAGGCTTTAGTGTAAGCGCCTGACAGTCATGTGTTGCAACACTTGGTTTAGGTATTAAAGAGGAACAATCTATGTATGTGTGAGGGTCGTCGCCCATAGAGTTCGATTAGGGGGGCGGGCCCCTTTTCCCTCGTATGTGTCGCTCGTGATCCCTACCACATAGGGAGTAGGCCTTGGGGGGTTAGGGACCCCTTGGCAAACCTTTGTGGCTCTGACAGTGTCGATTTCATGGCAGACCCGATCTTGAAAGGCAGGTTGAGTGCCTAAGGAATGACAGTAGCCAGTGCAATGCAGGAGGGGGTAAAAGGGACTAGATCAGAGGCTGTCACCATGAAATGTGGCGTCAGGTTACCGAGGCATGGAATGTGCCTTTGCCTTGTTCTGGTAAATGTCAGATCTTAGGAACAGGGACAGAAATTCTGGCGCCAAGAAAGCAGGCGCCAACTTTGGCTCTTAGAAAGTAGGCGCCAGGATCTAGAGACAGGAATGTGCCTCTAGTATGACCTGTACGATCGAATGGAGTCGCCACTAATGATTGAGGTACCTTGGAAACCGCGAACCTCATAGACCTAGCCTTAGACCCATGAGGGTACATGAGATTTAGATTGGAGCAAGGTTTTGCTCGAATCTAGTGCATCTTCTTGGATGACTTCTCTGGTAAAGCGTACCAAAGTTCTAGATTCAGGGGCAAAGTACCCAAATATGGCAATGGTAGGATGTACCATCGCAAGCTGGTTTCATTTTCCTTTACTAGTGGATTAAGTAATGTGATGTTTTAGGTGATAATAGTATGAAATGCATCAAAATGAATAACAAGCAAAGCATGTAACAATTACTCTATTACAACAGTTTTATATAAAGCATAAAATGGTGAGTTCTCCATTAGGAGACCTACGACATTGTATAACGTCTTGGTGCACTTGATTTCTTAATAGTAAGGGATCTAGATGGAACCCTCGCAATGGTGGATGTGTTTTTATGTGTTTTGATGTGTTTAGGAGGTCTTTTGTGTGATTAAGGGTGTTTTAATGGAGGTTTTAGAGGCTGGTAAGTTCTGTGAAGAGAGGAGGAGGTGTTCTCTCACAAGGTTGACCTAGAGTTTAGAAATGAAGGATATAGAAGTGGTTTTCGGAGCCTGAAAAGTGTTGTACCCCTAGAATTGATCTGAGGGGGGTATATATAGCAGGGGAGACCTAATAGAGACTGGCGCCTCCAAATTAGGCGCCATGCGCAGTTTATGCTCCTGGCTTCCAGGTCTGTTTCTTGGCAGGCCTGGTGTCTTGTTTGAGTTTCGGAATTCGAGTCCTTAGTGGAATGCTTTGCTGAAAGATGTATTTTGTGGCCTTTGTTTATGCTCATCAATTAATCAGGCAGGGAGTCGATTCTTGGAACTCTTGGTGTCTTGAAAGGTTAATAAATATAATCAAGGGCAAAGCGGTCTTTTAAGTTGTAAAACTCGGGTTTGGGTGAACCGCAAGCTCTGGAGCTAAAATGGTAGTAGTGTACCATTTAAGTGTGACGCTGCTATTTTAGGTAGATTTGTGAAATGGAAGGATATATCTAAGGGTCTGGTGTAGGTCCTTACGTTTAAGAAATGTCATGCAACAAGGCACATTGCACAATCTATTTATCATCACGGGATTGAATATGTGAGTACGGATTCGAGCGCCTACAGAAGCCCCCACTTTGACCGAGGCATGATGCCTTGTGATGGTCAAAGTATCTCCACTCATCTGCACGTTAGTCGAAGACGCACATAGCACATAGCAGGTAGCATATGCATAAGTGTAAATGCATATTAAGAGCTATTTTGAGTTTTTTCGAAACCATGCATAGGCATAAATGCACGAAAAAAAGATGTCAATTTATTATGCATAAGTATGAATGCACGTCCTGGATGCAAATTTGACTAAATGTTTTGTGGCAAGCATAAGCGCACAAAAATATAATTTCGCTTTGAGAAATTGCTAAAGTGTTTTTTCGCTCAAGTATAAGCGCGTAATGTTTTGAAATGTTTTCGTCTCAAGTATAAGAGAGCTTTTTGAATTTTGAATTTGTTTGAAATTCGAATTTGTATAGAAATTCATTTTGTGCAGCAGGTAAATCAAGAATAAGAATACTATCCGTTACCGTTCGTTCGTATTAGGATTGCTCGGGAACCTGTCAAAGCTGTACAAATTGGCGCTAGAGGCCAAATATTCCGAATTGGGATGCCCCCAATGGATAAATGTCGAATATAAGGGAAATCTGAGTGGATCAGGGGCAAGCTACCACCTGGCGCCTATAAAGGTGACGTCCACCTTTTTCTGCTTTTATTGGGCGGATTTAGCAAGGGTGGCCGAAAACTTCATCTCTTCGCCTCCTTTACCATTTTCAGCTCTAGCAAGGTCCAAAAACTCCATTTTTGCTCCGTTTTGCAAGCTTGGATAGCCTCTAGAAGTGTTAAGGTGTGATTTCTAACACTCAATTGTTGTTTTCTTGTTGATTTGTGATGGTTTTGAGCAAAAATGGCTAAGTAAGGATGTTCTTGAACTTAGGACCACCATTGTTGGAGTTTTGAGCTTTCACTGACGACGCCACTTTGAAGAAGCTTTGTTGGGCATATAAGGTACGTCCCTTTGAAGTTTGGTGCAATTCCATTGAGTAGATTAGGAAATGCAATTTTGAAGTTTAGCCTTAATTAGCCTTTTTTTTAGGCTAATTATCATGATTAGTGTGAACCATGATTTTTATGTATGAGATGCATACTTTAGAGAAAAAAATCTATGTCTAAGTGTAGACATGAATTTTTCTAGGTGTTTAGGGTGTACTTAGCATGTGTAAGTAGCCTTTTAATTAGGATTAAGGCCTAATTAGAGGTTTAAGAGATAAACCTTGGACTTTACATGAGTACATTTGCTTAAATGCGTTTGTGTGACCCATTTAGAGCATGGTTTGGATTATGAGAACCCTTTTTTTTTTTTTATTGTTGTCACCGCCTAGGATGGCGAATATGAATGCTCTTGAGCACCCTCGAGAGGAGGAAGATGACTATGCTTGGTTTCCTAATGACTCATGACACCCAAACAGCTTGTTCTTGCAACCTGATGATCATGTGTATGCTAGAGCTTGGGCTATCAATGCGGTATAATTTTTCGTCCGGATTTTTCCTTATTATAGATGTACTAAGTTTTGTTCCTTAGTGAGAAAGTTGTCGTGTCTGTAGGATGTCGGTGTATTTTGAGGTTTTGGTAACATTAGGGATGTCCATACTCTGTGGCATGAGGCACTTCCTAAGGCTGTGAAGGAAGTGGTGAGGTATTGTGGCTATGAGCCTTTTATTTTTGGCTTAGAATCTTTGTTCCGTGACGAGTCTGGTAGGCGTCTTATGAGAGCCTTCTTTGAGTGGTTTTGGGATACCATCAACACTGTGCATACCTCTGTTGGAGGGTTCTTTGTCATCCTTGTTCACTTTGTCTATCTCACGGGTCTGAGTTTTGGAGGAGAGCCAGTATTGTGGGACTATGGGCTCCATAACTACCAGCCCTTTACTGCTGAGATGCTAGGGCCTAGTGTAGCTGCTGCTGGAGAGCGTCAGTTTGCTCGTGGACTGATGTATGAGATCTTAGCTAGGAGAAATATTGTTGTTCATGCTCTATCTCATGTATGCCACTGTTTTCAGTAACTGTGGTAGTAGAGTGTTCCTTCGATTGTTGCCTTCATTGAGGGACTCTGATAGAATCAGGTTGACTGACTAGGGTCGTGCTGGCTATGCTACTTTTGTATGCTATGTTCGTCGATGTGTGCGGACGAACAACTTAGTGAGCAACATCGGTTGTGGTAGTCTCTAGAAGATCATTGAGGTAATTGTCTTCCTTCCTTGCTTGTGATTTTCTTTTTAGATATCGTTGTATCGAAACTCATTTGGTTTGTTTCTTTTATTGTAGCTGTGGCTATTCTCAGTCTTTCCAGGCATCTTCGATCTAGAAGGTTATGCCACTTTGTATCCAGCATGTGCTCGATGCGCAGTCGAATACACAACTTGACACTGGCTCAGGTATTCTCCTTGCTTACCCTTGCGCTTTTTTATATATTCGTGTTGTCTAACTTGCTTGTTAACAGGAGGAGTGGAGACCTTGGAGACACCTTGAGGAGGTATGCGGTCAGACCGTAGCTCCTGCTGATGCTTTGTCTCATCGTAGGGTCTTGTTAGTAGGAGACCATGGTCTAGTATGGTACTTAGGAGAGAGACTCCTTCATCAGGTGGATGATGCACCTTTGTTCGAGTGCCTATGGACCCACCTGTGTCCATGTTCAGTCAGATGATCACATATGCTGATTTGGCAGGTTATGATGCCTATGCGTACTTGACTCAGCAGACAATCTATGACTTCTTTATTGCCACACGTTTGGTACCTGTGGCATATGGTCCTAATGAGGAGACTAGGATGGCTAGAGACTTGCCTATTCCTCCACTTGTCCTTAGGTACAAAGACGACAACGGTCAGAGAGTAGTGGAGCTTGTTCCTTCGGTTACTCCCGGCTGACATGGGCTTTCCTTTGTCGGAGGGGACCACTTCAGTAAGCATCATTTCGTATTGCTTTTTGTCTTTGCTTGAGTTAGTGTTAAAGTGCTAACTTTTGAATGTACATCAGGTGGACGTACGTTCTTATACCATCATGGCGAGCCATGCTAGCTCTTGGAAGAGTAAGGCTCAGTCATTCGCTAGGAGCTTGAAGAAGGCATTCTCGCGCGGTTGCATTTGTTAGACCAAGTCAGATAGGCGACCCCCTGAGGCTAGTCAGAGCCAAGATCAAGCTGAGCAGCCCCGTCCTAAGTCTGCTAATGTTGGTGTTGATGCCCCGACTGATTCTCGGGAGTCCATTTTCCCTTAGGTGGGCTCCTCCTCAGGAGGGTCATGAGAGTTGTAGGTATAGCACTTATGAGCAAGTTTCGGAACCTTGGGCTAGTGTGCCTCCTAGGTTTTCCATGAGCACTAATACTTTCATGAGGCCATGCTTAGAGTCTAATGGACCTTCTAGCTTTTTCAGTTCTGGCTATTCAGGTGCTGGTACAATTTTCCATGAGGATGTGGGCCCGAGTGAGACTCGTGATGAGGATGATAACAATGCCGACGCTTGGCATAACTTCACTGGGATGCGGTGACTTGTACTTGTTCTATTCGTAGTAATTGTGTACTATGAATATTTTAGTATTTGATGTACTTGTATTTGGATAGAATTTTAGTGTGGCTGTCCGTATTTTTAGCAAGTACACTACTTGGCATTTTATATAGACGATTAAGACGTCTTTAACCATGTTCGACTGAAAATTGTCTAACTTTTCATTTGTTATAAATATTTGGTGCACAATTTTTATTTTGCAAAAAATTGTAGGGGTACCCGCTTCCCCAAAATAAAGAGAATGAAAAGTTGCAGTATTAGATTAGATGGCTTTTTAGGAAGCCTGCTTCCCCAAAATAAAAAAGAATGAAAAAAACAAGGTTTGTCCATGAAATAAGCAAAAATTTCATTAATGTATAACACTACAACATGAAACAGCAGCCCAAATTGTTCGATATTCTAAAATAGGCCGAAAATCACGTCTGGAGTCCAGCTGAAGCAGAATTGGGCCTGACATCTAGAAAGTAGGTGGCAGTATAGGCGTCTAGAAAGTAGGCGCCATTAACCTAGAGGTTCTCGCGTGCCTCATGTGTTATAAAAACAGTCTTATGTCGAGCTTTTATTCATAACACTCATCGTACCAGCCAATGAAACCTCCGAAAAGTGAAATAAATAACCAATCCTTTAAGAGATCCTTGGCCAATTGGCATAACAGACTAACCAAGTAGGAGAAGCTGTAGGTTGCCTCTTATCATTTATGTGATTATTGTCTTTGAAGCTAGTTAAGCTCCATTATGAGTTCCTTAGAGCTGCCCTTGATGTGTGAGATACAGGTCATCATGTCTTTTTCTTTGTATTAATGCAAAGGCATACTGAAGGGGGGGAGGGGGGTTGAATTAAGTAACCTTAGATGTCTACAAATTTTGCGGATTTTAAACTTCTTTGAACAATTACTATAGTGGAGGACCAGTGACATAAACGATGGTGCATGTACCAGCAATAATCATGGTGCTAGTGCTGGTGCACACAACAACATATATAAAACAAGATAAATGAACGAACAAATGAACACACAGATTTAATGAGGTTCGACCTTAACTCAATGTCTACGTCCTCCCTACCACTCTCTCAACCAAATTCATATGTAAAAGAGAGTACACTTATGTCAGATCTCAACTCTAAGAAATAACAAAACTTGACCAACTCAGATCAAGACTTTCAAGACTAACTCTAGCCTATCCCCAACATCTAACTCTAGATGTTGCTAAAACAATCAACTCAGACTACCCTCTAGTGTAACAATCCCTATTGCACTTTACAACTAGAATAAAAAGATACAAAAAAATGTCAAAAAGTGCTTTTTGTTAAGCATAGAGATACACGTTTTAACCTAAATGACCAAGTGACCAATACCTTCCTTGCTTGGCTGAATGAGAATATGAAGTGCTCAAAGTATTGGAGTTTTGCTTTTGTAAAAGTCTGTTCTCAAAATGTAGTTCTTTACAAAACAAACTTGGTGTCTCTTCCTACTAGAATATAGATGATATATATAGGGTATATATATAGGGTTTAGTAGCAACGTAACAATTAAGAAAACAAACCCTAACAACTTCAGTTCTAATAGCCAGTAGAAAACATAGTCAAAGATAAGATAGAATAAGAGAGAGTTTTAGTGAAATGCAAATTCCTTTCTATTTGACAAAACTGTGTCATCGTGAGAGTTGGAAAAGAATACAACTCCTCACTAGATAAAACAACCTTCCTGATAATATTAGTAAAGCATTTCGAAAACTCTGAAATAGTTTGGAAATATTAAGATATTTTTGTTAAAAATAATCTCCAACGTTACCGAAACGACCTGATGTGAGTACCAAAAAAGATTTGCTCGTGCATCAGACATTTTGCTTATCATAGCACTTGTCCTCAGCAACCTGTAATAACAAGAAAGCAATTGTTTACTTAATCAATACAGTAAACTAAGACAAACTCCTAAGATCTATACACTATTAAATATCTTCCTTGATCTTGATTAGCTTCTTGTATAGACTGAGCATGTATTGAACCTTCATTGTTCTTGTGATAACTTGAGTTGTATTGCATATTCGTTGGTCCTTGTGCTGGTGCTTCCATGATGGACTTCTCAATCAACAAGCTTCTTTTCTGCCTTCTATCATTGGTCCTTGCGTTGGTGCTCTTGTATTCTTTCGTTGTGTCAAAGCTGTTCCTATCACTTATGATAAACATTACACTTATCTTGGAATCATCAAAACATAACATAGTAACACTTTGGAAACCATGAATTATGCCCACTGCCTAAAGAATTCGGCGCTATCGTCCACTTCCCCAACAATGTTATGACCATTGTACCCATCATGCAGGTGTAGACACCCCAATGTGTCACATTGTCTTTAACGCCTAATGATGATTCCTAGACGGAGTAATGAGCCAAGGCAAGCTTGGTTTCTTGGAATAGCGATTGAGCGACGATCTAATTTAGTTAATTCAAGTCACATTTTTATTTATAATCTCATTTTCATTTAGAACCACATTTCCATTTATAGCCACATTTGATTAAATAGGCCACAAATATATTAGAAATAATATATTAAGCTTATATTGGGTTGATTCTGCACTCCACAGGCCCAAGACACCAATTATTCAGGTTATGTCACATTTCAAGGCATAAGATCACAATATAATAAAAAACGAAGCGTTGGACCAAGCCTGCACCAAAACAGGTCAGAACAGGAGACAAGCCAAAATTGGCCTGCCTCACTGTCCATGACGCAGCCTTGGGCTCAAGGCTGCGTCATGGTCCATGAGGCAGCCCAGGGTTTTGGCCCAGGCTGTCTCTAGTCCGTTTCTGCTCTATTCTGCCAAAAATCCGAGTTTTGCTCAAAATTACCAAATTGCTATTAATGATTCTAGAATGTATTTTCTGGTTTCCTAGCTCAGTGGTACTACTGGAGTTACAGCTGACCAACAGGTGCTAATTCCTGGTCAAACTCTAAACACTGTAGTTACCTGATAACACACAACATCAGTCAGCTAAGGTTTCCTTTACATCCAAACACTATAACATCAGTTCAGCCAAAACACAACGCTTTCACATCAGAATACATCTGAAAGACCTCAAAAGCGCGTCAGAAGATAAAGCAGAAAACAGGACGAGCCAACCAGAAGAGAGTCCTGGTAGGCTACTTCACTGCTTGCGAGGCAGCCTACTGGGCTGCGTCACTGCTTGTGAGGCAGTCCAGGCAAGACTCCTGGTTGTCCAGATCTGTTCCACTACTGATTCTGCTGCGATCCTTCAGCCTATAAATACCCTCTTCAAATCAGAAATCCGGATCAAAGATTTAAGACTCTGGGACCGAAGTTTATTCACTCACACATCTCACATATTTGCAGATCTACAAGGCTAAGGCATAACTAGGCATTGTAAAATAGCACAAGCACTCATAATAACTTGAATTAAGTGAGTACATACTACTCATCATTACGAAAGAACGTGCTAAATCGCTCTCTGTTAAGAAACTACGTGCGCCTAGGCGAAAACCATTATTATATGTCTTCTAAAGGCCTCTTTACTAACTCACATGTTTTAAAGTTATAATCTATCAGTATATTTATTAGATCTGAAATTTATTGCATGTTAAGAAGTGGTCACTTAATTAATATGTGTTAAAATCAACTAGATCTAAA
>CAAKMY010102241.1:0-35275 GCA_901111285.1 Corrigiola litoralis | reverse complement strand
ATACACTTGTCATGGTAGTTGCTCTTTCTTATGGAAAGTTGGCTTCAGTTGTTGGTCCTCGGTTTGATTCTAGCCAACTGCAATATTCACCTAAATGTTCAACAACCAAACGCTAACCAAACATCCAACCAGATTCCACAGGAGCAACGCCGTCGCTGGACCATAACATCCGTCGGAGCACTAACGATGATACACTGGACGACTAAACAAAATTTAAAATTTGAATTCAAAACGATGTTGAAATATTTGCAATAATCCTTGAAAAAGATTCAGAAAGTACTAGTAACCAATAAGAAATGGTCAAGTCAAGATACTACAATATACTAGAACATTTTATAGTTTTAGGAAGAATTCATGGCTACTGAGGGCTCGCCTGGATTGTTTGGGTTTATTAATGGAGTAAATATTAGAGGGAAACAATTACTAGAGAGATCATTTAAGGGGGGGAGTTTTCCATACTTGCAGGTTTGGCAAGTGAGCAACAACCATGGGAGGAGATGGTGAGGTGCAGCCATGGGAGAAGAGAATGAGCAAGGGAAGATGAGAGAGAAGGAAGAAGTGTGTATGTTTTATTACCCCATGAAAGACTACCCTAAGGGGACAAGGGAAATGAATACCCCTCATAGGAGTGGAAAAGATACCCCACCTAACTAATTCCCCCCAATCCAAGCACAAAACCTGTCCCATAAACATTACCCCAATATAATTTACCCCCCAATACCCCCATTCCAGGCGAGGCTTGAGTGGAGATGTAGCCTTGTTCGTCTAATTTTAACGTAAAACCAAATATACCATTGTTAGACTTATCACATTGATCATTTTTTTTTTTATTTTCTAAAAACACATTGATCACCTTTTACTAACACTACAATAAAAAAAGACCATTTTACCTCCAAGAGCTCTATGTGTTTTTTTAGTATTTTCCACAAAGCAAACTTAAACGTTATCCTTACCCAAAAAAAAAGCGAAACGGAGCAGAACAAAGAGTCCTTCAACTCCTTGAACCAATTTTACCTCCAAGAGATATCAAAGTCTTCAGGAATCCAATTTTGCTTTTGTGTGAATAAACCAACTAGGTTAGTGAAGTCAGTTTCATCTCTTAGTCAATTTTGTTCTCATTGAAGAGAGACCTTGTCTCCTGCTAGAGTTGTGTATCTACAAGGTAGGATGATATGATAGTTTAATTCTTTCCCCCAAAGAGAGTGCAAGAACCAATATCCAACATTTATGCAACAGTGTACTGTGAAGAAAAATTTTATTGACCGTATTCCTCTTTTCGGTCTCTTGCTGTCAGTTTATGCTCAATCAACTGTTAAATTCTAAAGCCTTAATTGTACTCCAAATCTAACTTCTAGCATGGCTTCTCCCACTGCACCCATAAAAAGGACCAAGAGAATGAAACTATTGTTAATTGATTGCTTATATTTTTTTTTGTCTTCTTTTGTTATGTTTTTTTTAATCTACTCACCTTTCTACCCGTTTTAGAAAGTTATCTGACCTGAAATGGTGATAAATTTTGTTTAGGGCCTTTTAGAAAGTCTTTTCTACCTGACGAGTGACGACTCATAGGAGGTGAGAAGGGCCTGTAGTCTGTTTATAGTATGGAGTAAATGACAATGGCATGATTGCATGAATGGAATCATGAGATGTCCCTAATTAATTATCTACCGTCTTGTCATACTTAATCACGTAAATGGGTGTTTATAATGGAAATCATACCTGCTGATAATGCAACACAAGTATACAAGTCTATATAGTTTTAACCACATTGTTGTTTGGCCATGGCACACAGGGCACCCAGCTAGTCTGGCTGGTAATGGCCTTTGTCTCAAGCTAAATATTTCTCTGTTCTCGTCTGTTAGTGAAATTTCTCGTCAACCTTGAATGTATAGAGCCATATGTTTCTGCTATGCTCTATGTTAAGTGCTGAGTGAATATAGTCCTCAACAGTTTGTACAAGAGCCTATTTTCTTAAGCATGTTAAAGATTATCATTCTCATTAGCTTTGAGCCTTTTAAGTCAGCTTAATAATGGTGTATTCAGTTACTGTGTACCCACAAGCTTGCTTTATCTTGTGCACTCATGTTGCTCTTGTGATGCAGGCCCCAAGAGTCCTTCAACTCCGTCTCCAAGAGCTGCCTCTAGAAAGCTTGCTTCTTCTTTCCGATGCCTTTCTTTGAAAAAGATGGAAGAACCTGATAGTGACACGGAGCAGCTGCAGCAACCAGATTATAGCCCTTATCAGGATCTTGAAACTGCTTATGTAGCTCACATTTGCTTGACATGGGAAGCACTTCATAGCCAGTACACACAGCTCAGCCAGAACATTTCATGTCAGCCTGAAAATCCTACATGTTACAACCACTCTGCACAGCAATATCAGCAATTCCAGGTGTTACTACAAAGATTTATTGAAAATGAGCCTTTTGAGCAAGGTTGTAGAGTAGAAAAGTATGCCCGAAGCAGAAATTCTTTATCCAAGCTGCTCCAGGTTCCAAATGTACGAGGTAAGATCCTCTTAGATGTGACTTAGCTTGGATATGTGGACACATTTACTTGATAATATGCTGCTTTGCATTGTTTGCTTTCCTAAAATTTCGGGTGTGATCAAGTATAATAAAGTAAACATAATCAATGGTTTAGGTACCTGTGATAATATGGTCGAAGACGAAGAAACAGATTACAGGGTTCTTGCACCTGATCTTCTGAAGTTAATTCAAGCCTCAATCTTGACTTTCTATGCATTTTTGAGGTTGGATAAGAAAAAGGCAGGCGGTGTTCGTAATCTGTTTGGAAGTCAGAATCAAATGGCTACACCTCTTCAGCACGTTCAATCAATTTCAGAAAAGGTAATAATATTCATTCAGATTATTTAATCATGTTGACTACATGTAGTTTTGACAAAGATTGCATGTAGCTGTCAAGCCTTTGCAGCATGCATAAAAGTCAAATCTGACAAATTCTGGAATTTGAACAGTTTCTAGATGGATTTACCTGGCGTATGACTGGAATGCATTCATCTTTAGAAAAATAGGAAGACAACTCGGGGGTGTTAACAAATACTTCGTACATATCAAGATTAGTAATCCTTTAACTTTGTCCTAGAGGTGGTTTTGGAGTCAACAAAAAGGGTGTGTTGAACTTTTGCTCTCTTCCATGTAAAAAAAAGGACTTTCAATTTTATTGAAACTATATAATTGTACCCTTTTGAGGGTTTTTGATGGGCAATTTCCAGTTTTTTTTTTTTTTTTAAATGGATGTGTTAGGCTTTGTTGGAAAGCTAGTTCCACTGGTGGTATCCTTCTTTTGAACCCCTCAGTGGTTGTACATAAGGAAAATCATATGTTTTTATTTTTTATTTTGATAGGGTCTACTTCTTGATTGATAATGAGTTTGCTTCATGTTTATTACTCATTATCAATACGTACGCCTATTATGCCTGAACTGTCTAAAGCAAATTTATGGATAAAGAAGACAATGGAAGTAAGAGATATTGCCTGTCATGAAGGTTTTTTACATTCCTTGATAGAGTATCTATGCTGTCCCTTTTCTTGTCCATGGCTGCCTCTTCTGTTTTAGATACAGATCTGTATCTATGCAAAGTGGAATACGAGTTGTCAGGAGTTGCGATGCTCATTCTGTGATCTTATGCAGACCACTTGATGGATAACTAAACTCGTCTTGTTGAGCCTCTGTGCTTTCTCAGGATCACGCTAGGAGGGCTTGTAGTCACCACCTCATTGGTCTCTTACTGATGTATGCAATTTCACTTGCTTTTGATTGCAGAAAGTGGTGAAGCTGAAGGAACTGCGCAAGAAGAAAAGCTTGAAAAAGAAATCATGGCCTGGAACACACGAAGAGGTAGACCTCTTATTCAGCCTCATCGATGCTAAAGTCATATCCAGGGTATTGAGAATGGTTAGGATCACCAAAGACCAGTTGCTTTGGTGCGAAGACAAGATGAGAAAGCTTAGTTTGACAGACGGGAGACTCCAGAGAAACCCTTCTCCCGTGCTGTTTCCTTGTTGATGGCTAGACATGAATGGCTCCCGTCTTCATCATGTTCAAGACCTTCATATCCATCAACAATCTTCGTAAATACTAGCTGTTTCTCGGAGGCTCAGAGCGGTAGAGATTTTGTCCAAGTGCTGCTGCTACTAGTTAGTATTGTTCTCTACCCTCATTGTTAGTTATGGATTAGCCATTCTGGGGTGTATGTGAAAAATGATGGCCAAGATCACTTCTGTATTTGACTTGTCACATACTTGAAAAGCCATTATCTTATGCCGCTGTTGACTAATTATATCTTGCCGGCATATCTAATCACATATCACCTGCAGTGTTCAAAGTCTACTATCAATAATCCATAATCATCAGCATGGTCATTGATTTTTTTTTTTTAGTTTCTTTTTAATCTAAAACAGTGACAGGTCAACCAAATAAGGGGAAATTAAAGAATTATTCTGCACTTGATGAAAGTTAGGCTTGTGGTTAATAATGTGCATTCCAAAGTTTTACGTGTAGGTAAGATCCTACTCAATCTCCCAAAGGCACGGCATCTTTCACGCAACGAGTTGTGTCTCATATCATGCTGTGGTTCTTGTGTTTTCTACTAGGAAAACTCCACAATCAATAAATACTACACATGCCGAATTCACCTACGTCTGTCATGTACTCATACAGTACTAAAAGCTAGGATGTATAAAATGGTACAACTATAAGCGCATTTATATTTTAAGGATCACATTACTGTGTTCTTTTTCAACTAAACTTGATTGTACCACACTATCTTATACGGAATATTTTTGTTTAATCAACATGTCTCCAATCGTCGAATGTTAGCCACAAATTTTACAATGAGGTCACTCTCTTATGAAAAATCCCTATAATTCTGATTCCTGTAGCGTACCCCATATAAAATGCAAACTGATTTTTACACTCCCTATTTTTATTTTTACACTCCCACTCACCCCTTCCATGTGAGAGCACAGATTCCTGTGCAGGAATCTACTCCTCTCACATGAGGAGTGTAAAAATCAATTGAGGAAGTGTAAAAATCATTGTCCATATAAAATGTCTCAGAACAAAGTAATCTCATAGTATATGGATTACTAGTAATGGTTAATTATTGCATACTCCGTATGTGAGCCACATAAAGGCAAAAAGGAAGAGGAAAAGTCCAATGATGTAAACTCTAGAGAATCAACTAGTGCTGACAAAATGTTGCATAAAAGAATCTGTCTAGCAGTCTAGACTATGCCATCACAATCCATAATATTTCGGCTGCATGTTCTATACGAACTTGGTAACACTTGAAAACCTTGACAAAGGGACAAGAATTTTAAAGTTGGTATTTTGACTTTTGTTTTTCATTGATGGATAATGTTCATGGCAATGCTGTCATTTCGTGACGTGTAAGTTTTATTGTGTATAATAATACCAATGTTATTACACTACCATACGAGTTTTTTAAAATATTTTAGCACCAACTTGTAAAAAGAAACCTTTAAAATGTTCCTAGAAACGACATTTGCTGATTGATCAGAAGAAAGTTCTTTCATTTCATTAGTCTTCTCATTCCTTCATTCTGAATGAAGTTGGAGATAGGTTCTATACCATTCTGATCAAAACACAGGTGCCCTCTTTGCAGATTCCCAGATAGTTGGAAGTTGGATAGCTAGAAAGGATAAAGTTGTTGTCCTTTGTAGTGGGTAGGTCAGTCTTTTGTTTCTTTTGTCAACTCCTTTTGCTTAACTTAACATTAGAGCGTTGACAAAAATCTTCTGTTATGTTCTGTTTTGCTGGAAGTGTTCTAAGTTTAGCTTTCTCTGAATAGTATCTTTTAATGTAAGTGCTATTTGTTCATTTTTAATGGTGCTATGAGTTTGTTCTGCTATGATGGCATGATGCTTAGACAATGCAATTTTATGGTAGGGTCAACTGCTTAACTTGTTGTTGGTGTTGGATTACAATCCTGTGATTTTGTCGATGGTTGGCCGTGTAAAAATGGTGATACTGATAGATGGTGGAGGTTTAATAACTTAGGTGTTAAAGATTTTGCCTTGTGTTTCATTCATGGGTTAATGTGATTTTCTGTATACCAACATAAGAGATCTAACCTCAAGTTACAACTTTATGAATCCATCTTTAGTCTTGCCTTTGTTTTTGGTTTTTTAGTGGACGCTGAAGGGGATGCTCTGTCCATACATTGGTTAAACATGCGTAGATGCTAGACAAAAAGTGGTGCGTACAATACAAAGATTTAGAATTCTTCGCACTAACAACATTCTTCATTAGTCATTACCTTTTGGCCTTTAGGGCTCAGGCAATCCATAGATCATACTTTTTATGTCTGCAATAATTGCTTTTGTGCTTTATGATACTGAGTTTATTAGTAATAACTAACAAAATGCATGTGACTTCTGAGTGAATGACAGAATGTCACAAGCAGGCAGTGATATTGGAAGTGGAATTTAAGATAATTGAAGAAGCTGTACAGTACTGTGACTCTGGAAAGGATGGCAACTGAAACTCCTGTTAGGATATTAGATAGTAATGAGTCCAACAAATGGCTACCCACCGTGGATCCTGGATTATTTTCATCACCTTTCAGTAATGTTACTGGTCATGAAGGCTTTACCGAAATCCTGAAGGGGAGTGGTATTTTTGAAGAACAAAATTCCATGGTGCCTAATAGAAGTGGTAGTGCTCCACCAACTGTGGAGGGTTCCATTGCTGCCTTTCGGACTTTTATTGATCAGAGGAACTCAACCTTAACTAATTCTAGGAGTGACTTTTTGGACTATGAGTCCGAGGAACAGATGCGGACGAATCCAGCATACATCGCATATTATTATGCCAATGTTAATTTAAACCCGAGACTTCCTCCTCCTCTAATTTCACGAGAAAATCGTCATCTAGGGCGCCTTATAGGAGGTTTTGCCAGTAAAAAAGTTTCAGTTACTGAAGGTTTGCTGCCTACACACAAGGAGGAACCTGATGAAGATATGTCACATCATCAAATTTTGGATGATCAGAAGGAAATTCTTGTGGTTGGAACAACGAGGGCCTCTTTGGCTGGGCATGATATGAGTGTGGCTGATCTACTGGAGGTGTGTAATCTGTAACTTGGCCATACTAGTCTTACTGCTGAGTGTTTCATTTCTCCTCCAATTATTGTCATGCTTGTGGAGGATGTGTGGCTCCAAAGTCTATTAGAATGTTCGGGTTTATTCGATCAAACTTGTGTTTTATTGGTTTACCCTGTTTGTTTGTGATTTGGTTTGCCTCCTTTCCTTGGTTGTTTTAGGCAGATGTCGTCCAGGCAGAGCATGAAACTAGTACCACTGTCAAAGGAGAAAATGATCATGACATTAACACCGTTTCAACAAATGATCAGATGTTAAAAGTGCAGGAGCCATGTTCAAGCTCCACTGATGCACATGTTGTCAACTTCTCTGCATCCATTTCTAATGTTCTTACAAACCCTGCTTCTTCTCATCTGAGAATGGCTGATTCGGAAGATGATGTGTCTACCCAGAGCAATTATGGATCAGATATTTCAGTAATAGAGTCAAGAATAAAATCTTTGGATGCCTCAAGTGGTCTAGTGACAGAGGATAACAGAATGAGACATGACAATCAAGAGTTGCATGATTATAATAGGCTTCCTGGTCGTACTTTACACCATGTTCCATATTTGGTTTCTGGACCTTTACATGGTAGGACGGAGAAGTTGGCCACTGTCCATCCTAAGCTGCTACCGACACAACCATTCATGCATAACCCAGGACTGGTTTCACCACTGTACTCAACACCAGCTGCCTATGTGAATCCAGCAAACCTTGTTTACTCGAGTCAACTGCAACCAGGCTTACCTAATGCACAATTTCCTCTGGGTGGATTTAATCCGAGTGCAGGATTTCATCATCCTCCTTTTGGCGGGTTTCCATATAATGATGCATTTCCCTTACAGACTGCGTTGGGATTTTTCAAGCCACCTGTTGAGGCTCTAAGAGTTGAAATGAATCCATATACAAGTCAAATGCATTATTTAAGCAGACATTATGCACAGCATGAAGTCATGCGACGACCTTCTCTTGGTGGTCCTTTTCAAGGACAATACTTCCAGCCAAGCTTTGAGGATGCACAGAGGAGTGCTGTTCAGCAAAGTCTTGCGTCGAGAAAAGATTCAGATGTAGCTTCTTCAAGATGTGATGAAGAACATATTCTAGCCACTGGAAGATTCGGTATCTCCTCTCCCATTCCCTCTCCTGTGAATTTGAGCCACATAGGCGTCAGATACTACGGATATCCTCCTAGCTTAGGCATACCACAATTTCCAGCCCATTCCCTTTCAGTACCAGGATCTCCAATAGGTGGTAATCATCCAGGGCTAGGAAATGATCCGAGTGCTTCACAATATTCTCCCGGAAGTGCAGCTGAATTTTCTGGCTGGAAAGCACAGAAAGGACCTGACAGTTCTGATAGTTCTAAAGGGCATTCTTTTCTCGAATTGCTCAAATCCTGCAGTTCAAGGAAGCTTGAATTGTCGGATATTTCAGGGCAGATTGTTGATTTTAGGTAGTTTTCTACGACCATTCATTCTAAGCTTGCCAAGTACTGACTTGTTCATTACCTCTTTTATAAAAAAAAAATGATTCCAGTTTATGCTTCACCTATGTTTACCTACAGCACTGATCAACATGGCAGTCGGTTTATTCAACAAAAGTTAGAACACTGCAGCTCTAATGAGAAGGAATTTGTTTTCAAAGAGGTTCTCCCACATGCTTCAAAATTAATGACCGATGTGTTTGGAAACTACGTTATTCAAAAGGTGCACTTTTCTCACTTCTGTATATTGAATTGTGTCCTCATTTTCCTTAGCTAATCAAAGTGATATCAAAACCTTCTAAATTGTGTTTGCTATGTTATAATAGTTCTTTGAACATGGAACTATTGAGCAGAGGAGAAAGCTGGGTGAGCAACTTAATGGACAGATTTTGACCTTAAGTTTGCAAATGTATGGTTGCCGTGTGATCCAAAAGGTATCTGATGCTAGTATTTTTTTTGAATTTAACACAGTATTATATGGCTTAAAAGAATAAAAAGCTTCAAATTTAAAGAATCTTGAAATAATTTTGTCACTTAGCACTACGTAAGAAGTTGGGTCTTCCTTTGCTTTGGACTTCCTAAACTTACTTTGTGGCCATGACTGAAAGAGTCACTCCAGGAGCTCTGGAGTCTTCAAATTCATCTGCTATATAATCCTTTCTTTTATACCTAGGAATTCACTTTCTGTAATCGTTTCATAAATCTGAATTTGTTCTGAGTGCGAACCTTAAGAGAAGCGAGGGACAGAGAAACAAGAAGAACGGAGACTGAGAAATGTGTGAGACTGTAAGATGCTCTGAGAGAGAATGGCTACTGTAGAGACTGGAGAGAAAGTATTTTCTGTAAATACTAAAAGGTGGAGATTGTGAAGAAAATATCTGAGATTAATTACAAATATCTACATGACAGAACCTTAAACACTTGAAAAGAGCTCACAATGGCTCAGACCCATATTGGCAAGAGTTGGCTTGCCATCAAAGAGTCGAGCTGGGACGTATAAATAATATAATTTGTATCCTCGACAGCACAGTTGCTGCCTGAAAACTACAGGATCACGTATAAATAATATAATTTGTTCAGGGAAATCCACAATAAGTTGCACTGTGTGCCAACCAATTGATAGCCTATAGTGAATATTATATGTTAGGCTGGAGGCTAGCAGTGATTTCTTGCATACCACTATCGATGATGAGAACCTACCAGTGTCTGGCGGTATTGCTTGTTCAATTCTTATAATCGTTTGTCGGTGTAGGCCCTCGAGGTAATTGAGCTTGATCAGAAAGTGGAGCTTGTACAGGAGCTTGATGGCCATGTTATGAGATGTGTGCATGACCAGAATGGAAATCATGTGATACAGAAATGCATCGAATCTGTCCCTGTAGAAAAAAGTAGATTTATTATTACCTCATTTAATGGTCAAGTTGCAACACTTTCTTCTCACCCCTATGGTTGCCGTGTCATTCAGGTACCCTCAAACCTTGTCTGTACGAATGTTATCTTTAGCAATTGTCTTTGTATTTCTTAAAATGGTATCTTATGTATCTATGCAGAGAGTTCTGGAGCATTGCTCCGATGAGCAGATCAGCTGCTCTATGTTAAATGAAATCCTGGCAGCTACCTGTACTCTCGCTCAAGATCCATATGGAAACTATGTTACTCAGGTTTTGAAACTATACAGTGATTGTAGTTTGCATTTGTTAGTGCTTTTTTTTTTTTTATTTCTTCTCGTATTCTGCTAATTATCCTCTCATGCTCTTAGAATTTTTCCGTCGAATTTTTATGTACGTGGAGAGAGGGGGGGGGGATTTTCCCAGTAAATGCTGTTTCACATGTATCACTTTCCCTTTTGAAGGACTTACAGTATCTGTTAACATATGTTTTCGATGTTAACAGTCTGATGTCTTCATTTGTCTCTCATTCGATAATTTTCTTTTCATTGTATTTGAATCATTGCAGCACATCCTTGAGATGGGAAAGCCCCATGAAAGAGGTGAAATTATCCAGAAGTTGGCGGGTAAATTTGTGCAGATGAGTCAGCATAAATATGCATCAAATGTTGTTGAAAAATGCTTGAAATATGGTGATGCATTAGAGAGAGATCTCATAATTGAGGAATTCGTGGCGCAGTCTGATAGCAGTGATGCTTTGTTGGTAAGTTGGTACATAATTCTCTAAATATATGCTTGTGCAGAAACAGAAACTCGGTCTATTAGTAGCCAAATTTGAGTCTAATCTAGCTTATTCTCAACAGCCAAGTGACCAAGCTCAATGTGCATCTTGTATATGTAAATACCATGCTTGTCTTGCTTGCATTTTGTCAAAAAATAGCAGGAAGTGTTTGAGTTGTTGCGTTCAGCAAATTTCAGGCATACCTTTTGTGCTTTTTATAAACCTAATAGTATAAGTGCCATACTAGATGGTGGCGTCTAAAGGTCAAGCATCGTGTTTCATCCTGTAACAGTGTGAATAATGTGAAAATTTTTGCATTTCTGTCTCGCTTGTCACTCATAACTCATTCATGTTTCTTTGGCTTGATGATTCAGGCAATGATGAAGGACCAATTTGCAAATTATGTCGTCCAAAAGATATTCGACATGGGCAATGAGAAACAAAAAGACATATTGCTCAAGTGTATACAAACTCATCTTCCAGTTTTGAAGAGATTCACTTATGCAAAGCAGATTGTGGCTCGCTACGAACTGTTAGCAGGTGAAAGTCCTCTTTAACTACCTCTAAGGTTCTAAAAATTTCTATGCCCCATACTTTTAAGTATCCAATTCTTTCTGTAAATCTAAGTAATAAAGATGATCAAATAGATCACTTGGTATTTATTGAGGTAATACAGCTATGCGCCTATGCAATACTTAGCTATTATATTTTACATGCAGAGACTTCGTTCTCGGAGAAAACTTAGCATGCTGCCTCACTGGGAGTGTTACACAACTCTTATAAGCTTCGATGATTCCTCACAAATGTGTATATAATGCAAAAGAAATGGTACACTTACATTCTATGGAGAAGTGTCACAGGCTCACGGCAATGATGTTTGATTAGTGTGCAGATATATTATGTACATTCTTCTTTCTCTCTCGTCCTCTCAAGGCTTAAACCTCCAACCGTGTGTATGCTCAACTATCTACTACGTACATACTAGGCTTAGAAGATCTAAACCCTTTCATTGTCTTCAAATAATATTTGTGCACCCATGCCTATACGTGTTTGTATTTTATGGAGTATTCAAAGTCGCATATTATAATCGAGCTCTCAATTTATGAGTTAGTGGATATCACTCTTAAGCATTTGAGCATCTCTTGATTGACAGATCTTAAACAAAGGAAATCACATACAAGAAACAAAATATTTCACGACTTTTAAGTAATCAAAACATTTTCACGGCTACAAGTTCGTGATAATTGTAACATACTATCATTCTATCAAGTATCATTTCAAGGATGAACGATTCTTTTGTTTTTGTGTTACCTTCTCTTTGCAAAAATTCATATGAGATTATTGCATTAAATTTCATAATGAGATCGTGTTAAAATGATACTGATAACAAAAATAGTTACACTAACAATTACAAGCCGGTTTTGCAAGTCAATAATTGGTATGAAAAGGAAGACCACTAATGACATAGTGATTGATGCAACTATGAATCAGTCGGGTTACCCCAATAATGCTTTTATTATGAATGTTTGTAGTAGACCTATTAGCTCTTAAAATGGTTTGATATACCATGACGTTGTGAGCTTTAGGATGTAATGTTTTTTTTTATGTATTAATTTGAACTTTGTCAAAAAAAAAAACAATTACAAACCTAATAAATTCAATTTTATTTTAACTTTCAGAAGTTAATTTTCAATATATTTAATTTGATTTAGTTCTAATTACTTCCGTTTCAATACTAAAAAAATTGGATTGGTGGGTGTTGATACTCAGACTTAAACATATAAAATTGATATATTTGGCACAAACACTTGTACAAGACTAAATCATAGGAAATCTTGGTTAAACATGTTGATAAACTTACAAGATTGTTTTTTCAAGTTCAAATAAGCCTATTAACTTAAAGTTTTACTATCCAAATTGGTTTTGCTCGACTGCTTCACCTAACGGCCAAGACTAGAGCGGTCAAACTTGACCCGATCAAAACGGCTCATAACCCTACCAATACAAATCAAGAAAATCACCACTCGAATCATCCTACCCGACTTGATGCTTAACCAAAATTTCATATAACCCGAAAGTTAAAAACCTAAAATGATTTGATTTGACCCGAAATTAATTCAACCCAACCCAAAATATAAACCAACGTGACTCAACCCAACCAAGTACGAGCAATGGGCATGTGCATTGGGTCGGGGACCCTCAAACAGGCTCGAGCCTTACATTACTGGGTCGGGTTGTAGAGGGTCGGGTCAATGCTTTGTTTAGCGGGGCAAGTCAATTGTGGGTCATGGAAAAAGGTTAAATTATAATTCTTCCCAACCTTTTTTGGCTTTAAAAAAAGGGGTTGGGTTAATGCGGGCTCGCCATACTCACCCACCCGGTGGATACTATTTTTTCACCCACCCGGTGGGTACTATTTTGTCACCCACCTTCTCACATGAATTTCCAAATTTATTATTTAATTATAAAAATAATAAATAGTTGTGATAGGGCGGTTCTCAAAATGGTAACACCCGGTGGGTGCGTATCATCTTCCGACCTTTTTGACCCGCCCCGTTGAACAGGTCTAGCCAACCAATTAATCATTTGACATATTGAATAGATAAGAAAGATAAAGTAAGTGAGGAGAAAAGTATAAAAAAGGAAGGGGACAAGAAAAGTAGTTCCAACTTCCACGAGTGGTGTTAAAACTGAAAAGGATCTAACGAAAAAACATGGAAGACCAAGAAGTATACGATGAAGTGCATGAAGTAGAAGACGTAGAAGAAGCAAAAGTAGTAGAAGGGCAAGGGAGAAGAGCAATAGTGATGCTAATAAGTGGGACATTAGTGTACTACCACTGCTCCTTCCGCAACGCCTCCTTTTTGTCTCTCCTTTCCGATGTCTTCCTCGTCATCCTCTGCTCCCTCGCCATCCTCGGCCTCCTCTTTCGCCACCTCAACATCTCGTACAAACCCAACTCCCCTTTTTCAATTTTTCTTCATTTCTTTCTTTTTTTCATTGTTTTTGTTTTATGAGGCTTTTGATCTCATTCCTTTGACTTTTTCCTTGCTTGCTTCTTTTTTTTTTTTTTTTGTATAGTTTACTTGGTCATTTAAATGTTTTGTTTATGTTGCATTAGTTTGTGTTACACTACACTACTTGTTTTAGTCATTTCTATAGGCTTGTTACTATATGGGGTTATCTCACGGTGAGACGCTTTCAAAAGTAACATCTTCGTATTTCAAAGGTAGTAATGCACATTTCGAAGCAATGTTATTATTATTTTATTTTTAAGAAACCACCTAGGAAGGGGGAAAGCAATGTTATTTTTTAAATATGAAGATGTTACTTTTGAAAGCGTTCACTTTGTGTAACCTCATGGAAGATTAGGTGGGCCTTTTGATCTCATTTCTTTTGACTTTTTCCTTCCTTGCTTCTTATTATATAATTTACTTGATTATGTAAATGTTTCGTTTATGTTGAATTGTTTTATGCTACACTACATTACTTGTTTTAGTCATTTCTTATACGTTGGTAAGTGAGACGCTTTCAAAGGTAACATCTTCATATTTCAAATGTAATGATGCACATTTCGAAGTAATGTTATTTTCTAAATATGAAGATGTTACTTTTGAAAGCGTCGACTTTGTGTCTCTTTTAGCACCAAAGTGCCCTCGCTTTGTCCCCATTACACTTGCCATTGTGTATCTCATTTCTTGTTGGTGCTTGAATTAATGAATTCCCTCCCCCTCTTCTTGGTAGTCGTGCCCAAATACAATGTATAGAAATGGCCGAGACTAATGGTGTACTAAATAGTAGTGGGATTTTGTGTGAGTTGGAGTAGAAACTGTATTTGAGGGAGTGATCTTAGTGATGTGTAATGTGTACAACTGAAAAAACATGTCGGCAATTGTGTATATTTAGAAGTCCCTTTGGAGTTTGGAAGGAGTAGTTCTAGTAACAAACTATGTAGTGTACTAGTGTGTACAAGTGAAAATTTTAATAATCTTTTAATATTATTTGATTAGAATGACTTTTCATCTGTGTAATGTTTTTTAATTACCATTTTTTCTTTGCTATGATTTGATTGTAAAATTTTACATAATTTGTATTTTGGACTATAAGTTAGTGCAATTGTGTGATATGAGGTTCAAATTCTACTGGCATAAACTGCGTTGTAGTGAAAATGGTTGATGAATTTGATTACGAGTAGTTCACATTTTCTGTGTTATGGACTTATACCTTCGATTCTATAATTTGGTTGCACTTAAATTGTGTATCAAATGGATGAAAGATATCTTTGGACTAGGAAATTGTTACAATTCTATGAGCTAGAGTTGGAAACTCGAGTAGAGGGGTTGGAGTACCATGGTTCAGAAAATAATGGAAGTTGATAAATTTGATGTAATTTGTGTTCTACTGAGTTTGCCATATTAATGCAGTGTATCTCTGTATCTTTGTTATTGGATTGAGGAGTGGTTGAATTTCTGTTTTTGTGTCGTAAAATGCAGGGTACCAGTGGATCCATTAGAATGGCAGATATCGCAAGACACTGCTAACAGCTTTTTTGCGTGCTTGGCAAATACAGTTGGAGCTGCAGAGTCTGTTCTTCGAGTTGCCGCTACTGGCCATGATAAGAGGCTCTTTGTTAGGGTACTTTATTTAATCTATCAGTTTTATTTCTTGTTTGCCCACTTTTGCATTGATCTGTGATGTATGAAATATACTGCTTTGGGTTTTAGTCGTCTCACCTAATGATCGTGTTTGTTTAGTTATTTTGCAATAATTGAAATACGGAGAGGGGGGAGGGGGGAGGGGGGAAAGAGCTTTCAGATGGAGAAATAGGCTATATACATCATCTGTCGCATGTTTGCATGTTACTGCAAGAGGAATTATTGGCACATGAAACTAGTGTCATCTCCGATCAAACCTCTATTAGATGTGCATCATTAGCTACATTAGATTTCAGTCCGTGTCATTTCATCCGTGATTTCAACTTTATTTCATCAATATCCGTCTGTACAAGAATTCTAAGAGCATAAATCTTGCCAGCTTTTGGTGCCTCTAGGTGTTTAAGTTATCGGTTCTTCCCCCACCCTCCCCCTCTTCCTGAGCTTGAGTTATCAATCATTGTTTGAGTTGGATGCATCCTAACTTCTATATGAGTTTGTGTGTCGGATTGATGTTTCATACTAGGTTTCTATCTTCAGGTGGTTATCAGTCTGTATTTGCTGTCAGTTCTGGGAAGGATGATCTCTGGCATTACAGTTGCTTATGCTGGTACGTAATTACCTTTTTCATCTAAGTGGGAATTCAGGTGATTTGGAATTTCAGTGCTCTTTGTAAAGGATGAAAAATGCATATGTGCTTTGTCACTTTAGAGTGACGTCCAAAATGGTTATACTTCGAATTAGAACAGTTGATCGAGGTAGTAAAAAGGGATGAATCGATGATTTTGTAAAGGCCACGTCCTCACTGATGAGTGATGCCATGCTTTGTTTCTCATTACGTGCTTGAATGGGTATTATCATGCCATGTATCTGTCCTTGAAGAAAGTTTCACTTCCGTAGTTCTGTTACATTACACTGAGTTACATGTCGCCGTTTCATAGAAATTAGTTGTTTTGCAGGTATCTTTTGCTAGTCTGTTTGTTTGAATATGATGTCCTCTCGTACAAACCTACATTAACTATTATCGCTTAAAACACAGTTTATCTCTGTTATGTGTGAAAAAATTCTATTTTGTGGTTTTCTTGTTTGCTCGCATTTGCTAATTGCTGTGATTCCTAAACAATTGATACCATTAACCAGTTTTCGAGTATCAGAAACATCCACCAAGACTTGTTGGCTAATTACTGTAATTGCTTTCATCAGGTTTGTGTTTATTTTGCATCTACATGTTCGCTGAAAGCTCGCTGCCAATCAGTGGTCGATTATCTCGGTTTGTTGGAAGAAGGGAAGGTGCTGTAGAAATGCAGGAATAGCACATAGGCAGTAGGCTGTCATCCGCCAACTGTACATGAAGTAATTCTAGTGTAAATGTATGAATTGTTACTTAATGGAGATCTCATATTCTCATACTTCCAGCATCCCTATTATCAAAAACAGGAATCACATTGTTGTACTCGTCCAGTTCATGATTTCCATAATGAAAATTGTGTTGGTTAAATTGCATTTTAGCCATTTAGGTAACTAAACAGAATTGTACTTTGATGCCATGGTTCACTCAGTAGCCTGCTTGGTACAGCTGCATATATGCTGAGTATTTCATTGTACAACTCAGTTAGCCCAGAATGCAATGTGCTCTTACTCACCATTTTACATTAGCAGTTATGAATAACGTGGTACAGTTTGAAGAGCTATGATGGTTCTCTAGAGTAACTGTCGCTAATAGTTGTTTTTTTATTCTGGTGGCCACATTTATAGTTTGAGGAAGGCTGACAGGAACAGACTACAGTACAAATATCCCGATGGTTTGCTTTTGGAAACGAAATAATTAGAGATGAATCAGCTGATACTGCAAAATTCTAGGCATCACCAGTCAGAAAAGCTGCTCAAGTAAATTTTTCCACTGTCAATGTTTTCACTGTTTCCTCTAATAGTACATGAAACATTTGCCTTTGCTTCTCGATTCTCTCCTAAAAATTACAGACTTAAGCCCCAAGTAGTAGTCTTTTGATAGTACATGAAACATTTGCCTTTGCTAACAATTCGATTCTCTCCTAAATTCTAGACTATGCCCCGGGTCATATTAGTCCCAGTAGCAAATAGGCCAAAAATCTGGCAGAAGCAATAAAAAGATATCACATGTGCCAGCTGTCAAAAAATCCATCTTCTCCGCAAGAGAAAGAAGGTGTTGTCCCACCATAAAATGGGGACGGGCGATCAAGCAGCTCACAAGCGTCTTTCAACGAGTAATATGTCTTTCCAGGCTTCGTAAAACATCCAGGTGATGCCTGAGTTGGGCATGACTTTCAAACAGCTAGCACCCCAACCTCTATAAAGTCCCAAAAGACCTTCTTCCCTGATGACTTCGGCTAGTGCTGCAGCCATGTTTGGTGGGCACTTACCTCGCAGAGCTCCAACCATCAACCTCTTCCTGGCCACCTCAAGTGGGAAGCTAATTGTACTCGCTGTAAATCCTGTCAAAGAACATAACATATGATGAGCATCCGGAACAACACATGCCACACCAAAAAGATGTATAGAAAAAGATTGCAGCAGCCATAGGCTTTATTTAGGATTTGAAGCAAAATTAGAAACTAGAAAACCACAAATCCAATTCTAAAAAACGGTTGCATAAGGCTAGACTTAACAACCTACAAGGAAGCTCAAAACTTCAGAGATTCACCTGAAACAGCTCCAATCAGAAGCATCTCAGGACGGCTCAGAGTGGTTTTCTTCTTCATACCACAGTATGACTTCTTTAACTTATCATACATAAAATAGTAGCATGTGCTGTACGGAAGCATCCCAATAAGAGTAGGAGTAAGACCAGAATATAAAGCACTAACACCACCATCTCTGTAAATTTTACTGAGTGCAACTGTTAAATTAGGGTAATCCTCAGGTCTCACGGTTATTCGATCCTGTCAAGAGAGAAGACAGCCGATCTTATATAAACAAGGAACAAAAAAAAAAAGAGAATTCAACACAATCTACAATGTTTAGAAAAACCCGCAATACATTCATCAAATAGGTAAACCATCCTCTGCACATCCTCCGGCAAAAAGAAAATGAAGAAAGAACGAGGGAAAATAAAGAAGTCCACTTTGAAGAAGTCAAGATAAGGGAGCAAAGCACTAAAATATCCTGAAGCAGGGAAAAAGTAAAATTCTAATGAAAATCAAATATGCAGACAGATTTCATGCAGTAATGAACTGAACAGACAGGGCAATCGAAACAGGAGAGGCACTCTATATGGTATAGAGCAGGACTATTGTCAGAAGGATCTTGGTTGAACTACCTTAACAACTTCAAGAGGATGGCAGACAAGTGTACCAGCAATTCCAGCACTAGCACCAGCCACAGCAACAGGAGATAACCACGAGAGAGGAAAGTTCAAAGTAAAGTCGCCAAATTGCAGTTTGGGATCTCCGTCCTGCTTCCATTTCTCCTGGGCCGATGTCATGCCTCGCTTTACCCACTCAAATGTTCCAAGCTCAACTGCCTGGGTAGGGATTATGCGCAGCATGTTAATAGTGTTTCCAGCCCACAAACCTTGCCAGCCCTGCTGCTGGAAAACCTCCACAAAACTTCCAGCTATGTTTTTAGATCCAACACCAACCACCATTCTTGTCCTGATATTTAAACCAAGAAAAATCAAACATGGTGTCTGAATGCAGCAGAACAAAGTCCTGTTACGATATGCTAATAATCAAAGCAGAACATTCTCAGCAGATAAGCCAGTCGCTAGATATTGGAACACCTCTGCCGCTGAATACTCAGCCTTTTTTGGTGTAAGGAAGACAAACTCATGTGTCCAGAGCTCTCTAGTGACAATGTCAACAAACGACAACTACTGAACAACGATGTGTTGGGCCTTACATCACAATCATGCTTACAATCTACATATCATAAACTTCCCTACTGCCTCAAACAAAGATCCCACTGAAGCCAAAGGCCAAAGGTGCATAATTGCAAACTTACTTTTTTTTTTTTTCTTTGAATGACCTACTTCATAAAAGAAGGAAAGAACTGCTAAGGCCTTTAACTTTTCTTCACATTAACAAACAGCTTGCCTAATTGAACTTTATTTCTAATCAGACTAATCTACCGCTGATAAAAGTACATATCTACTGCAGAAGATCTAAGATTAAATACATACGTGGGGATAGAACAATGATGCTTGAATTTTAAAAGGAACAGGCAATTATCTCATGACTTTACTGATTTTTGTACAGCATCCATACAAAAATAGAGCTACAAAAATACAAAATACAAGTCACCAATAGATACAACAATGCATTAGAAATCACAAGAAAGCAACCCAACCTGATAGTTTCAAGAGGTGCTAAAACAGCTTTAGCCATTGCTCCTGCTAGAGCACCACTGAGAAACTCACCTACTTCTCTGGTTCTAAGAAAACCCTGAGCCATATATGAACAGTTACTGTCAGGAATATATATTTCTTTTACCAAAGAGCCGTATATTTGATGCGAAGTGCTAAGTAATCAAAAGAACACTACACATATAAATTTGCCATGGGAAGAAGAAAGCATCATCTCCCACCCCCCACCCCCCACCCCCAAAAAAAAAAAAAAAACAGGGAATACAGGATATTGAGACTTCACACAACCGTTATAAAGTTATATGATACGATTCGGACCACGATAAAAGAGCAAATAAGGAGGCCATCTCGGAAAGCTAAAGCCTAACTCCACCCTTGAAGACAGAATATGTCATTATTCACATTATCAGAACTTCAACCTCCGAGAAATCAAATAGACTCACACATGCCTCCAACCTAAAATTGTTGTTAGCATTCACATTGTACACCTCAATGGACTAAGCAAATACTAACAACCATGCACTGATGCACCTAGTGGAAAACAAACTACAAGCAATCACAGCGACCAGTGTCATTTGTTTCCTTCAGGTTTCATAAGATGGCCACAGGCCTGCCAAATCCCCTGTAGCATATCCATGCCAAGATACACTCAGCTTATCAGGTGACATAATTCATCACATCCACTTGTCGAATAAATCATCATCACTCAATTAACCAATGTCCTATTCATACACATACGTATCCGTAACACCTTATCCATTGTCTCCTGATTAGAAAACCTTTCACTAACAGTATTCCACCTGCTTCCGAGCCGGCGAAATGAAACAATGGTCCAATTCCCTTCCATAGTATAACATTACAGACAAAATGCAGCACACTAATTATCATCCTTCATCAAATGCATGTCTCAAATTCCACACCCATGGAAGTAACAACATCCAATTCACAACAAATTTACTACAATTAAACTAAACAGCTTTATATATGTCCTACCATGAACTTCCAATATCTTCCACAAACATCTAATACTGAAATGAAGCATTAAAGCAACTGCATAAGCAAGTGTAACACAAACATCACACAAACCTGAAAGGCTTTGCCAATGTCATGAACTTGAAATTTAAGGTCCAAGTTCTGAGCTTTACCAACATCCACCTCTTTTGGCAGCAAAACAACTCCATACACATCCCCAAACACCACCTGCTCACTCATCTGCACACACAATTCCACAACTTTTCTCAACAAAAATCAACAAAAAGTAAAAAAACTAACAAATACCCATTTCAAGTTAGCAAAAACCCACTTCAAAAATGCAAAAAAACACAACTTTCACAAACAAAAAAAAAATACAATAAAAACCACAAAGACAAAATCTTTTTAATTTTTGAAATATAAGAGTGTATAACATGCCTGAGAATGGGATTTTTGGACCATTTCAGATATTATTAGCAGCTATAATAGTGGTGTTTTATTGATGGAGGGAAAAATGTTGGAAATGTTAATATGTTCTAGGGTTTTTTGGGCATTTTTAATATTATTTTCTTGCACAAAAGTGTGAAAATTTACACACTTTAAAAAGGTGTTGTTTGTGAGGGTGACAACGTAAACTTGGCAATTGGCAGAGGAGCGCCACGAATGGAAATAGCATATATTTTTTTTGCTCTTTTTGGTCTTTGTGTTTTTTTTATTCTTTCTTTTTAAAGAAATTTGGTAGAATTTTGAAAAGTGTAGAATGTGGAAAAGGGTGGAGGAAGTGGGATGATATTTTTGGCATCATGAAGCGTGAGTGTTTTGTTTTGATGTAAATAAATGGAATATGGAAAAGAGTTGATAAACTCATAAAAGTAGTTTCGTTTTTGTATAGTGTTGTTTAGCTTGGGAGTCGATACTTGAAATGAGACATATTCGAAAACGATTTGACTATATGTTAATGTATGTATAAAGAGTAAAGATAACGTGTTTAAAATTTCTTTATTATTTGTCATAAATATATTGAGGGGTTTGAACAAGCATTGCACCAGCAATCTGATAAACATATAACATGTTGTATGTACAATTTAGGGACATTATTGTCAATTGCAAATAATAACTATTTAGACTTTTTTTTTAAACATTCTCTAAATCTTTCTACAGATACTCACCCTGATTGTCCTCTTGACTTTCCTACTCAAACACAACTAAATTCTCTCTCTTCATTCATGAATAACTCAACGCACAACAGGAATAAAAAAGCCTTCCAATAATAAATATTAAGCTAATCGTTTACCATAGGTTATATGGTTCTCGGATTGCTGGTGTGCCAGTTCCTTCATTTTGTAAGAATTGGAAATTCCCATGATTTCTAAATTCCCATAATTTTGGTGAACCAAACAACTCTAATTTCCAATGATTATAATTGACAACCAAACAACCACTATAGTGAATCAAAACTTCCTTGAGGGAGCCTATAGAGAGAAGAAAGGTAGCACTCCACGTCAACAAAGGTAGCAACATCAAATGCAGGTATTAACATAAATATGCATTAACATATAATATAGGAATCACCATTTACTAAGGCAACTTATGATAGGACAAAAAAAGACATCAATGACTTCAAAATTGACTAATGTCCAAGGCACACACATCGAAGATTTTTGATGTAGTACGACACCATTATGCTTCTCGATAGGGGCAAAAATAATAAGGTTGTAGAAAAGTGAAATGAAAGTAGAAGAACAAAAAGCAGAGTTGGTCCTCACTTAAGACATTGATGGCATCATCGTTGTACTTGAATGTTAACTCAAAAATGAAGGGAAAGAAGGACATGTCTCGTCTTCAAATGGACAACAACAAAGTGAAATTAATAGCACATAAGGGAGAAACACCATTAAGAGACTTGCTAGAATCTATGGATGCTCAATGAGTACAATTTGGAGGTGGATGAAGATAAATACGCCAAAGAATCCATACAAATGAAGTGCATTCACAACTCACATCAGATCGCAAGTTGTAAGGTTGACATTCATCCTTAATAAACTTTTATGTTGATAGACTTTTGCAAAAAATTAAATTTAAATTAATAACCGCCTTAACTCCTTACAATTACTCTATTTTTGAACCAAACCTACCATTGCTATAATCAATTGTGTAAAACTTACTCAATTCAAACGAAGAATTAATTGACCAAATTGAAGCAACAATAACAATTTGAAATAACATCGAACTCAAAAAAACCGAATCAACTCAACTCAACCCGAAACCAATATATACGACCGAACTGATCTAAATTAGACCTGAAACAAAAAATTCTCCCACCCATGATATTTAGCACAAAAATTTGACTGACCCATCTTAACCCGACATATCCGACCCGTTTGGCCATTCTCCAAAAACCAGCACTTTCCTCAATTTGGCCCAACTAAAGTTACTAAACTTCATCGTAAAGCTTAGGAAAATTTCCACTTTAGTGCCTTGAGGTTTGGCTTATTCCCACTTTTGTGCCCTCAGTTATAGGTAATTCCACTCTAGTGACCTCACAACTTCATACATGTACCATTTTAGTGCCCCTAAACTAAACATTGTTGGGTCTTAATACATTAAAACATCATTAATCATAACTGATCCTAATTAATATATTTTTCTGGGAATTGATGGATTTTTGGAATATTTGGTGGTGCTTTGGCTATTTTTTTGTAAAGGCTTTTTTGGATTTTTATGGTTTTTTTTTTTTGTATTTTTTTGAATTTCAAGTAATTTTTTATTTTCTAGTAATTTTGAAGTGTTTTTTTTGGTACTTTTTCAGAATATTTGAATTAACTTTTTTCGAATTTGGAATTTTAATTGGGAGTATTGTCAATTTGTGAGGGAGGGAAGCTTCATTCCTTTTATAATGCAAAAACATAGTCGTTGCATATGAAAATAACCATTATCTGACCGTTAAAATGGCAGGTCAATAACATTAATGACTAAGCTAACAATTTTTCTAACACCGTTTAGCTTTGGGGCACTAAACTGGATCAAGTATGAATTCCTGAGGTCACTAAAGTGGGATTAGTTATAACTGAGGGCACAAAACTGGGAATAATCCAAACCTCAGGGCACTAAAGTGGAAATTTTCCTAAAGCTTAACATTCCATCACTAACTCAACATGGCAGTTGCTCTGCACCGCAACAACAGGTGGCCCCACCACATACTACTACACTCCCTAAGACACTACTCCCGCATATCCCCGCCCCGACCCGCCAGACCCGACCCGGTGATCCGGGTGGTGAACAACATAGCCCAACTGGGCAGCCCGAAAGAGGGCCCGAAGCCACGTCAGCTCCTCTCTCTGCCTCCTTTCCCTTCACACCCTTTGCCCGCCAGGTGTTCGACGAAATGCCCGAATGAAAAGCAGTCGGGTCGGGTCACTGCTATTAGTTGGGTCAAGTATTACTTTGATGAAGTCCATGATTCTGTTATTCAGTCACATTTTAATAAGGGCCTTGTGAGTACTTATTTTTATCAATGTTTTTTTTTTGTCCGAAATGTGCACATAAAGTCGCTGATAAGAATCGAACCCCCAACCTTATGATTGGGGTAAGCGAGCTCTAACCACCTAAGCTAGTTATTTTCTTAGAGCAATTATTAATGAACTGTTATGTTGTGTTATGTTGTGTTTGGTTGGTATGTTTTAGCTTGCATGGATGTTTTAGCTTGTATGGGAGTATTGTTTTTGATTATCTTTGTGAGCTATGAGTTATTATAGTGGTTTTACGTGATCACAAATTATGCTAAGAATTGGTCTAGTTTTAATTTAAAAGTAGACCTTGGTACAAATTGAGTTAAAGTGGTCACTTTTTATTAGCATTGTTAAAAAAAGAAAAAAGTGATTACGTTAGGACTAAATGCGATTAGTTTAGAACGGTTTAATTTTAAGTTAGAAATAGACAGTATCATGTAAGATTTTCGCTTAGATGATGGACATGCATGTTTAGTTTGTTACTAGTTTTTTCCACATATAAAATGGTGTCCTAATGGTTCAAGAGATGTTTCGGTGGTTAGAAGTTTCGTATCCTAATCGAGAGGTTGGGGGTCGATTTTTATGTACAACCTTGTGCACTCCTTTCGAACCAATTTAAGGAGCAAGCCACTATAGTTGTTAGTGTTTGAGCCCAATTAAATGAGCTAGTGGAAATGTTGCTCGTGCAGCAGTAGTAGTACTTTTTAGCAAGAATCTTTAAAAAAGAGTAATGTGACAGGGGAAAACCCCACCGGAGGGGGGGGGGGCAGGCAGTTTCTCGGAACGAGAAATTGGGACAAAGAAATGTCTTAGTCATCTTTGTTTACGTAGTTTTGTTTCTGATATAGGTTCAGATGGAATGCCCCGGTATGGAGGATTCATTAAGCTCCAATGAGGGGGATACCAAGTCTATAAGGAAGGTAATTGAGCATTGCAGTTAGTATCTTCATAAAGTTGCCTAGATGCTTCGACTTTTTCGTGCTTGTAGTTACTTTCTATAAGGTTTAATTTGCCTACAATTCTACAGCTAACCTACAGATTAAGCACAATGAAGTCATGACGGCCGGTGCAAGAGTTTACGTGCCTGTGTCAGTTGCTGAAAGCAGAATTTCCAGGAGATTTGACCCCATACCTTGTGGAACATTGTATCCGAATGCTGATGAGATAGCGTACTTGCAGAGGCTTGTTAAGTACAAGGCAGGTCTCAAGTTTTAATTTTTTGCTTTATGTTTCAGAATTGACTTTTTGATTGTTAGCTAGGTTTGGAATTCTCTTGAGTCGCCAATGTGCTGTCTCTCTCTTTATTCTGCTATTTATTTTCATTTATATACACTCTGATTTTTCTTCATGTGTTTGATGTTCAGGATTCTGCTATAATTGTGCTTAACAAGCCACCAAAATTGCCTGTAAAGGTGATAATATAAGCAAGCTTTTCTAGATTTGGCTTATTAGTGTATTTGTGAGTTCATAAAAAAGTTCATATGCGTGTTTTCTACACCTCTGTCAGGGAAACTTGCCAGTTCATAACAGCTTGGATGCTTTAGCTGCTGCAGCATTATCCTATGGTAATGAGGAAGGTCCTCGATTGGTAAGCTTTTGTCCCATGTGCACATAGTTTATTAAGTGCATTGTGAAATCTCTTTTCTTTAGTACTTGTGCAAGAAAATATCTGCCTAGAGTGACATCCTCATCAACTCTTCATCAAAGGACCTTGGATTCAGCCAATAATTGGTACATCTGTTCCTGTTCTTTTTACTTTTTTCTTGAGCCCTTTTTTTGGTGTGTCTGTGTGTTTGTGTGTGTGGTTGGCGGCAGGGAAGGATTATATAAATGGAGCTTTAGAGTCAAAGGAATATCTTATGAGCCTGAGGTTCTGTTTGGTCACCTGAAGAAGTTTGTACACCTGAAAAATTAGGTTTGAAGATAGAAGACAAGAGGATAAGAGGATGAAGGTGTCAAGATAAATCAACTGAACATATACTTTTTGCACAAGGACCATTTAGGATCATTACATACCTATACATCTGTTTCTGAAAGAGTTTATGTAGGATGTATAAAATTGAGAGAAGACGCTGGATCTTGAAACGAATCAAAGGATTTCTTTGGAGGTTCTATTGCGATAGCTGTCTGAACCCTCCCACAATGTATTTCCTCTCTAGTTCGGAACTTGTCTCACACACCGCCATATGTAGAATAATCTGGGTGACAATGCAGGGTGCCACAGAATCTTCCTCTGTATATCTCCCCAAGGAGAACATACTTTCAATTTTGGCTGTTAATATATCGGGGATAGCCCAAACTGTTGATACCGGGGACTTCCCTCGTGGCATCTTGTTAATGTTAGCTAGGAACTTTCCTTTGGATTGTGGTGGCAGGGAGAATGATCATATCCTTAAAAGTTGGTATATGTGCCTGGCTTCCTATGCTTATTAATCTGAGCTGTTACTTGCTTTCTGATTTATCTTTCTTGGTACCTCTTTGGTGCCCACCCTTTTTTCAGGGTTTCTGATATGATATAAACTCAAAATTAAGGTTTTTTATGTGTTATTTTTTCATTTTATCTTAGTTCACTCATGTTTATTCTTTTAGGTACATCGCCTTGACAGAGAAAGCAGCGGTATCCTCTTAATGGGGAGGACAAAGGAAAGTGCTTCTTATCTTCAACAATTATTCAGCAATGTCAATGTAGCAAAAACATCATATCCGGTATTGATATTCATCCATCTCATACCGCTTAGTCATTTGTGATCATTACTTGGGTTTTATTTAGTGTACATTATGGGAATTGTAGTTCCTACGTTAGAAGTTGCAATTCAGTTACACGTGTGCATCTCTGAAAGTACAGGCCTGGAATGAGGCTTGTGAAGCAACATTAATGAGGTATTGGGCATTAGTGATTGGATCCCCAAAAGAAAAGGAGGGTTTTATTTGTGCTCCACTGAAAAAGGTTTCTCTCTCTCTGTTCCCCTCGCACCCACCTTCCCACACACACCATGTCTTCACTTTCTAGAACTGTTGGTATACCCTTGTTATTTCTTGTTTGACAAGAGTTGTCATGCAGGTGCTTCTTGATGATGGTAAAACTGAGAGGGTTATGTTGGCACATCCTTGTGGTTTAGAAGCTTCTCAGGAAGCTGTCACTGAGTATCGGGTACTTGGGCCTATGATCAATGGATGTTCATGGATTGAACTGCGGCCACACACTAGCCGGAAGCATCAGGTAAAAATTTGCCTCTTCTTTGTGCATGTCATTTGTACACTAGCTGTCATGTCTGATGCCAACCTAAATCTGCATGAATGAATCAAATTTACTCGCGTAACTGATCTGGGTGCCCAACTCTGTAGGATTTGTTGGTGCTCCTTTTCAGCTCTCATGAGTTCTATATATTCCCTCTTCTATAAATATCGAATTATACACGTCTTGCTTATGATGGGAGTGCGTTTGAATGTCTTCAGAATATTTGTAAAATTAAGTGTATAAAGTTAGTGTAGTGCATTAGTGTGTACATATTGTTGGGCTGAGTGGCTGACAAGACGAGGTGGGATTGAGCACCATATTCTTTGAATCAATCTCGTTGGATGCTGCAATTGGAATGGGCTTAGGCAGTTACGAGATTGTATATAATATGATAGAATGTCGTAGGGATTAAAGTTTGAAAGGAAGTTGCAGACCTTAGTGATTTCCACGCTTTGTCTTATTGAAAGTTAGCCTTTCATAGTGTCATGTCATGCCTTATTTCAGCAATTATCTCTTCCTGTATTGATTCTGATGGGTCTTGAATATGGAGGATTGTTGAAAATTTTATCATCTACCGTCTACGCTTGCTGTAGCTTCGAGTTCACTGTGCTGAAGCTCTTGGCACACCGATTGTGGGTGATTACAAATATGGTTGGTTTGTGCACCGGAGGTGGAAGCAGACTCCTCAAGTTAACATCGAGCCAATTAGCGGGGAGCCTTACAAGTTGCGGCGCCCTGATGGTCTGGATGTTCAGAAAGGAAGCGTCCTATCTAAAGTTCCATTATTGCACCTCCATTGTAGAGAGCTTGTTCTCCCTAACATTGCCAAGTTCCTCCGCAGTTTAAGACAGAAGTCCGTAGATCATCAACCCAAACTTAGTGAGAATCAGGATGTCCTTCGCTTTGTTGCATCAATGCCTTCCCATATGAAAATTAGTTGGAATCTCATGTCTTCTTATTTGGTTTAATCTATGCTGCTCATTTCTAATTTTCTACCTTCTGATTGGGTTGTGTATAGGATGTTTAGAGCTTACTCCACTTTGTAGAATTTTGTAAGATCAATGTAACAAAAGGCAGCACAGTTTACTTATTGCAAATTGCATGTACAGATTTTGATTAATGATTAGAATTGGAAGAATGGATTTCTTGTACACCTCCTCATTTTCTTGTAACAAAATGAGGCCACTAAAATTATTTACAGTAAGTCCAAGTAGTATCTTGATTGTATACCGTAAATAATCAGCTTATGATGCCGTTGTAGATTGCGCGTGTCCTCATGGAGTGGTGGTAGATTTTGAATTGTGTAAGCAAAGCATTTGTTTGATTTGCACTCATCCTCAGCAGAAATTTATCTTATAAATCTTTTGTTATTAGTATTCCTTGAATTGTCAGACACAATTGGAACAATA
The DNA here is from genome assembly GCA_901111285.1 of Corrigiola litoralis. Lineage (NCBI taxonomy): Eukaryota > Viridiplantae > Streptophyta > Magnoliopsida > Caryophyllales > Caryophyllaceae > Corrigiola > Corrigiola litoralis. Next base: position 6,374 of record CAAKMY010102241.1, on the reverse strand, counting down.
GTACTAAATCCAAATATTGTTGATTATAATAAATATATTACTAAAGTTTCTACTTTGCAACCGGTTTGGCCACTTATCTAACCTGAACGGAGTCTGAAACTTGATAATTTTAAGACTTGGTAAGATCCATCACAACTATTCATATAATATATTTGGTACAAAATGACTTAATTCATATAATATATTTGGTACAAAATGACTTAATTCAGAAGAACAAGGTTAGTCCAATGGTTGAGAGTTCGACCCGTTGGAGGGTTGTTATGGATATTAAATCCAATGTAACAAATTATTCGACGTGACCCGAAATCGATTCAACTCAAACCAAACTTCACTATACTACACTAAGGGCCTGTTCTCTTCAACTNNTATCTTATCTTATCTGAATTTTTCTTATTTTTCCTGATTGTTTCTGAACTTTTCTTATTTTTACTTTTTTTTTTGAACTTTACTTATTTTTACTTATTTTTCTGAATTCTACTTATTTTTACTTATTTTTTCTGATTCATGTTGTTTTGATAACTCAACTTTACTTATTTTTCTTATTTTCCTGAACTTTACTTATTTTTCCTGAACTTTTCTAATTTCTTCTGAACTTATCTTATTTTTTCGAAAATAAGTAGAAATAAGTTGAGGAGAACAAGCCCTACCCAAGACGACCCGACCGGACCCGACCCGACCCGTACAATCTCACCTCTTTGATTTCCCTCCAAAAAAAAAGAGGGCCGAGATTGGGTGTAGTGTAGTGTGGGTACTAGTGGGAAACAACATTCCCTTAAACTCGCCATAGTACTGTCTTGAAACAAACTCCCCCGCGCTTAAATACATAAATACGTACATAAATACGTAGATAAATACGTACGTATATCTCCGGCGAAGGAAATGGGCCCGAGGAGGTCAAGCCGGAGCGACCTGGTGGAGCAATGGCGGGCTATTGAGCACGAACTCGACGCCGACGACGACGACGATGACAACGACAACGATGACGTCACCCCTTCCTCGCCCCGCCTTCACCGTATCCAACAAGCCAAAGAGCAATGGTAGTCAACTTGATTGCCGCTTTTTTTTTGTGTTAGGGTGATATATTCGATAGTTGCCAACTTTGCTTTCGTATATGACAAACATATACGTATTCAACGAGGAACAAAGTTTTTTTTTTTTTTTGATTTTGTTTGTTGTAAATTTGTAATTGTGTTTTCATTTCTGTTTGATAATTCGTTTCTGATTAATATTTCATTTCACTTGCATTCTAATATATGATTTGTTGTGTTTTATGTGATCGTGAAGCTACTTGTTTGTTGGAATACTCGACTGTTGCTGTTTTTTTTTTTCCGCATTAGTGCGATATATGACAATCGTTTTTTTTTAAAGGAAAAATTATAGTTTTTAGTTTGTGGTATTGCAAAGATCGGCGCTTGGCTGGATAATTATTGGCACGAGGAGGGGAGGGGGGGGGGGAGTAAGCGCGAAGGCTGGTGTGGTTGTTTTTATTTTTAAGTTAGGTTAGTGTTTGATTTGTGTGTTTTTTGAGATGACATGAGTACATGACACAATGTAGGATTGATGAAGGTTGTGATGTACGAGTGCTCACGTGTGGATTGTGTAGAGCAAGGAAATGACTCCGTCGTTCTTAGTCAAATTGCGATATTAGACCTTTGACATGTTTAAAGTCATACTTTGAATGTTAATAACTCAGATATATAATTGGAAATATTGTAAAAGAATAATCGTCTAAAAGTATTGTTAAATACAAATCTAACCATTAGTAATATGAGTTGTTGATGGTCAAAGTACCACCTCGTCAAGCGTGCAAGTCATATTGTAGCAATTACGGTGAAAAGGATGGAATAAATAGTTTGGGACAACCGGTTATAGACTACTTATAGACATAGGTAAGCTTAGTAGAGATTGTGTTTGATGCTCGTGTGGTTCTTTTCATGTTTAGGTTAGGTTAGTGTTTGTCCAAGATGACTTGAGTCACATGACAAAATGTAGAATTGCCGAAGGCTGTGCACATATCATTAGATTAACGCTCTGTGGTAAATCATGTTGGGTTAGTAACTTGAGCCGAAATGGTCAATTTTGATTGCACTGGAGTCAGATGAGACAATGCAGAACCAAGAAGGCTGTTCTTGTTATGGGGTAAGTTAGGTTAGGCTTGTGTTTGGTCAAGATGACATGATTCACATGTCATATTCTAGAATCACTGAATTTTGCACGTATGGTGTAGGGCAAGGAAACTAAATAGCTAGAAGATTTGGTTAATGACATACTTGTGCTTACTGCTTAGTAAAGACGGGCGTTTGTATGATAGTTAATGGTGGAAGAATAATTGTATTGCAATTTTATAGGATGCACCGTTAAATAATTTCGATTCTGAATTGGTTGATTTGCTGTCATTGTAGAAGGAAGGTAGAAATTTCAAATATTATTTTTTTGACTTAATGTGTCAGTCAAGAGGCTTTTGAAATCGTCTCACTCGTTTAATGTTTTAGAAAGCATGCTTTTCTATATTGGCTTCCATCAGGCACCGATCATGTAACTATTTATAACTGAAATGATGTTGAGGTTTTGCTGGATAGGCTTTGTATGATGAAGTGCTCCCTCTGAACTTCTGCTTATTTTTTTGCCTTAAGTAACAACGTGCATGTCACAGGGTTGATTCTGTTTTCATGTAGGTGTATATGTATGCCCCTCATAGTATGTATTTATGAGAAATGAGAAATGAAATTTGTAAGTCCTTAAAAACGAATTTCACATAGTACCTTTTTTTTTTTTTTTTGTAATTTCTTTTTACAATTATAAATGAGGGTCCCCACAAAGTGATGCAGTGCACATTTTGTTTTGTCCCTCCTGCCACCCAAGCCATTTTGTGCCCTGAATTCTCTGTTAATTTGGTTGGTCTGTTTGTTTCAGGTTTTCAGCTGCGTACAATTTCTTGGTTTGTCAGGGCAGTGATGTACATATTTGGTGTGGTTTCTGGGACGTAATGGGTCCCTTTCTTGAGACATTCTTTAATTACTTTAAGGTTGAGGACGATGATGCTCTTATAAAGATTTTGTGGAGGAAGGTTTCTAAAGAAATGAGGAGATGCACAGAGTGTATTTCTCGGCACCACCAAGCCCTAGAGATGTACAAAGCTGAATACGAGTCAAGTTTCATTTCTCCGCTACTTGATATATTACAGAGTCTTGATGAAGAAAGAGTTTCTCAACACTTAAAAGAGGCTAATGCTAGACTTGCTTATGGAGGGTATTATCTTGATTATGATAATGCAGAGATTGTCAGTCTTATGTTTGAGGTATGCCGCTTTGTATCCACTGGTTTAAACGATTAAAGTTTACCTTAATGCTTTGTGTTGCGTTAATATGGTCTATTTGACTTTTTAATATATTTGAATTTGCAGTCTAATTTTTTATTTTGCCATCTATAGTTTAGTTGTTTGCGTTTTGTAAAAGAATTTTATGTAAGTGTACTGTGTGCAGTCATTGTTTGCGAGAACTCTGTTTAATCCCTGCGGCGCTCTTTCTATATACTTGCATTTTTTAACGCAAGTGCACTCTGTGCAGTCATTGGTTGAGAGAATTCTGATTTTCTATAGATGCCTTCCTTGCTCTTGCCTTTTTTGTTGGTCGTTTCACATGCCTGTTCATGCATCTATTGTTTAGTGTATATGTGCATAGTGTGCTCGTGTGTGCTCTGAGTGCATAGTTGTGTCTGGAAATAACAAACGTTTTTTTTAGGATTTGTTATATTTAGATTTCGGTAATTATCTTCAAATATGTATAGCTCGCACCTTTTACTGAGCAGTTAACTGCTTTGTCTATGGTTCCTGTTGTATGCAATCATAGTTTACAGACGGCAAGTCTTTACTTGGATGCCTGTAATTTGCATATGGAAGTTGTCCTTGCATGGTCGTCACTTGTTCTGTTCGAAAACCCTATAATGATATTCTATGGAGGTCATATTTTTAGGTGCTGATGGCTGTCACCAAATTTCAATTTGTTTGCAGATTTTAACCTTTCCTACATTGTTGGATGATGAGTCCATTGCCAATGAATTTCAAAAGCTCATTGAGGCAGTTGATGATGCTCATGAATTGGCACTGGCTAAGCAACAGAACTTCCCGGTATACTCAGGGCTAAGTGTGATATCCTGTGTTGTATGCATATCTTGTGAAATTGGCATATACTTTGATGTTGCTGATATTATCACATTGAATTGGCTTTTGTTAGGGTGTCTACGCGTTACTTTTCTCCAAAAGTAGAAAATCACGATCTATCGGCCATCGATTAGCTGGGAATATGGAAAAACTGAGGTATGTATCTCTTGCTTCGGAAGCTTTATGGTCGTGCTAGTTATAGGGGACTTGCTTTATGTGGTTTACTGAATCTCGTTTACACCTGCTTATTGATGATTTTTTCGGATTGTTGTTTGTGCTGACTGTAACCTTAAGATATATAGTTATTGTCTGTACTTGAATAAGTTCAATTGCCTTTATATATATTCGAAGTGAAATTGGTGGCTGGATGGCAAGGCTCACCTGATAATATGGTGAGACTATATAGCTTCTTTATGTTGGTTAGAAAAGTTGATGTGCTCTTGAGAACATTATATATTTGTTCATTCATTATTTAAATGCACAATTGCATATATAATGGGGGGGGGGGGGGAAGCATCTGGGAAGAACTTTATGCAGATTTAAGGTTTAGGACAAAAACTTATTATCCTCATTCACATTCCATACGTGTTTGTTGCTGCTGTGCATCTGATCTGTGTCAGCTGATAGTTCAGACATATTATACAAACGGTCAATGACTCTGTCCTACTCTGCTTTAGATCTCTTTCTTATGCAGGAGCTGAGAATGCTACTCATATAATTTAGAGATGAAGACCTAGCGTACTGCTTACTGGTCCTGATTAATGATAGAAAAGCATTGATTGAATAATTAAAACAAGTTGCTTGCTTTTGTGATCTCATCACTGAGTGTTTTGGGAAGGTATATAGAATGAGTTCTATTGTTTCAGGTGGTTCAACCTTGCCAAACTGCCATTTTTTTGTTTCTGCATGTACTTATGGTAGTATTCTCTGTTAGTTGTCCCTTCGGAGCATGTAAATTAATTGCTGTTGGTAGGACGGACAAGTTGATGATGTTGTGTTGTTGATGGGCTTCTAGCCTTCTATGATATCAGTTTCTTGGTCATGATGATCTGCATTGTAACAGTATGTCTCTGTATTTACGTCAGAACATTACTTAACTGCCTTATGTTTTTAGGGGTGCGACAGACTTGGAACCTCTTCAGCCTCTGCTTAAGAGATGCATTGGTTTTCTAGCAGCTGAAGTGATGCCGTCAAGTTCCGAATCTTCACGGCCAAGGGTTCAAATGGAGCGTATGACTGTTTGGCTGGGACTGAAAGCTTTGTATGATTCTATGTGCTCTTCCTATATTGCTGATGATTTTGTAAAGGATATAGATAGTGTAGTTTCCGAGATTGTCGAATGAACAGAGTGGTCTTTTTCTCCTTGCTCAGCTTATTGTGCCTTCACATTTCTCTTTTAAAGGCTTGCTTTCTTGGAACCCCCAGCGCTAGAGGAAGGCATACTAGAACCATATCCTGTTCTTCTGAATTTTGTGCTGGATCATATCAGTGATGATTCTCCTGAGTTTTCTCATGCAGTAAATTGCATGAGGTTGTTCTTTGAAATTCTGGGTATGCTTAAACAGATTTGTTATTATCTAATAGTTTCTTGAGTTCGGTGAAGCACTTTGCGACTTGTCCTTGAGTCTTTTTCTCTTCTTTTCTACAATTTAAATAGGTTGTAAGCTCTGGTTGAGAACCTCGTTACCTCCGAGTGTGATGCGTGATTCATTATTGAGCCAATGTTTTCACACCAGGAATGAGAAAACTCATAAAGAGATTTTTGATCTTTTCCAACCGCTCTTGAAGGTATGTTACAGGTCATTTCTCATAGTCTCCATAAGCTTTCATTTTCTTGTCTAGTTATTTTGGTTCTCATCTGCTGATGTTAATTCTATGCAGTCCTTGGAAGCTTTACACGATGGAGAATTTGAAAAGCAAAGGAGGCATTTGTTATTTTTTCTCTTGCATCAAGTAACTAGGAGTAGTAACTTCAGCATGTTGATGAGGGAAAAAGCTTGTCAGGTCTCTCGTCCTCCTCGTTGTTATTCCATTATGATTCAACTGTGATTATATGACTTCTCTCCTGCTCGGATGCACCGAAACGGCAAGTACATGCCGTTTCCCGTTTCGGAAACGTCCCCGAAACGCGAAACGCGGGGAAACGGCCCGAAACGGCGCCGAAACGTTTCGCTCCCGAAAACTTGGCGCCAAATAATAGAAACGTCCCGGAAAC
>CAAKMY010102110.1:0-18161 GCA_901111285.1 Corrigiola litoralis | reverse complement strand
TCTAACCATGAATCTCGGTCTATCGTGATATAGAGTTAAGCGTGCGTACATGTTCAAACTTCCACATATGTATGTATGTATGTATGTATGTATGTATGTATGTATGTATATATATATGTATGTATGTATGTATGTATGACAATATCCGATAATGAAAACCTGTCAATGACGTATTGGTTCTTCAAAATGTCAAAATGTTATGCCATATTTTATGTATTCTCCATCATATATAATCACATAGTATTATGGATATATAAGTAAGAACAAGAATTAGTTGAGGTTGTTAGAGCTTTTTTTTTCCAATAATCAAGTTAACGGATTTGATTCTCGTTTGGATTTTGTTCGCCTAAACTTTTCCACATTCACACGAAGTGGAAAAAAAATTAAGTTATAAAGTTAGCATACAAAGGTCAAGACTAGATATTTTGCTTAATGCAACATTAGACCAAAGAACAGGGTCTAGACCTGGAAACAATATCCACACAGGAAAAGTGGATATACTATCCAACTCATTACTAAACGAAGGAGACCAGACCCTAAGCATAAGAGCATGCCCCTTAAACATCCATCGTCCACCCTTGATGATTTCATCCATTTCCTCCCCAGAGTTAAATTTGAAAACAAACCATCCCTTCTTGAAATATTGGACCCTAGGCTTAAACCTCCACTACTTAGCAATAAACTCATGAACCTCAACAAGTTTTGGCTTCAAGCCTAAAACTTGATCCACCAAAGTGAATTTCCACAATTTCAGAGTGTCATCGATTTCAAGCATGTCAATAATAATAGTGACATCAATAGAAGACACAATGTTAACTAAACGCATGCCAGGCTTCTGCTTAGGTCATTTCCTCCATGCATTTCCATTTTTGTTGTTAGTGTTAGACGGTCTGAAAGGAACATTATCACCCGAAACCCCCAATTCCCCATGACCCACATGTTTCCAACATGGCTCATATTCTTATCCACACTAACATCATTATTATCAATAATTGAGACTAAATTCTGAACATTCTAAGCAGAATTATGTGAAAGAAAATCATCGAAAATGGCCGGGGAACGATGCTCTGTGTCAGCAGTACCAGTACCTGAATTGCCTAATTATGTAGAATCTGCAGTAACAGAAGAGTGAGGAGCTTGTTTTTTACGAGGAGGACGTCCTCTTACGCGAGTTGCTAGCGCCATTCGAGTAGAATTTGGAGTTGAAAGAGTTAGAAGAGGAAACCTTTCATTCTCTCTCTAACTTTCTCTCTCTAACTTTCTCTCTCTCTATAACAAATAATTGTAATACAATAATAATTAGAAACAATATTAGAAATTATAATACAACAACAAGAACAACAAGAACAAACCAATACCACCACCAACCACAACAACAATTATAAAACACAAACATGAAAAAAATTAATAAATTGATGTAGCTTTCAAGATAAACGCGAGAGAAAAATTAATGTGTGTACCACCAACAATAACAAAAAAAGTAAGGATAATGACAATAAAAATTAGGAAAATAAACTATAAGGGATAATCAAATATTCGTCACATCGACACACAATACTTATCACCAACGACACAAAACAAACAACTCTAAGCTAAAAATTATGATAAGTGTAATGATTGTTCATGTTTGTGAGCTAGATTACTCAGGTTATAAAGGTCACGTTTTTAGGCTAAATTTTTTATACCTTAACCACTATTAATGTTTGCTCTCGTAGTTTATGCACAATAAAAGCAACACATGTTACACCTCATAAGTTAATTATACAGGAATTGTGTAAAAATGAATTTTAAATTAAAAATCATGTTTCTTTGTTAAAAAGATTTTTTTGAAATGAAATTGAAATTATAAGGAAAGTTTAATTTTCCATCAAAAGTGCTACATGATTTATGGGAAGAATATACGAGCTTTGCTAAACCAACTCAACTTTCTAAAAACTCATATTTAACTTCCAATTACACGTACGATTTTGTATCTACACTCCAACCCTAACCTCAATACTTTTATCGTCCTTATTTTCTCTTCCTCGCTACATGGTTGTGCGTCGTAACCGTCCTCAGTTATGTTATTTTTCTTGATAAAGAAGTTTAACTTTGTACTTTCCTACACAATGATTTAGAGGCTCTTAAAATCATATCTTAAATTATGCAACTATAAAAGTTCCCAAATTTGGTGATCTTCAACATATTTAGTTTATGCGTTTTCATGACAAAAATATTATAAAAAGAAGATAATTTGGACAACAAAATAATTTTATCCTGCAAAAGCCCAATATGTAATCTTGTACAAAACTATCTTTGATGACCTGTTTGATTCTCCGAGTACAAAAGTTGTATGGATATTTTTATCGTTGAATGTGAGTAAACATATGTATAATCTATAGATATCAACAGTGTAATACCCCAGATTTGAAATGAGAATTGATGAGCGCTTAATAGGCTTTATAGTACTACTCATACCAACAAGATGCATCTTCTTTTCAGGGAGCCCATTTGCTTAGAAACTCAACAGTTTAGCGTGCTTGGCTGGGAGTAGTACAAGGATGAGTGACCTCCTGGGAAGTTTCTCAAGTGTGCACAAGTGAGGACAAAGTGCACCGAAAGACTAGTGTTGGTACAGTGGGGACAATACATATCCTGGAGAGCTACATTTGGTGACATAAACCAGCCCACAAGGGGTTGGGATGTTACAAACGAGTTTTAAAATTGATCAACATATGTATATTTATATAGTTGGTTGATCAACTTCAATACCCACATATGGCGTGAAATCATCCATGACAAAAATATTCTTATGCTTTAAGGTTTTGGCATAAATTGTATTAAAAAATTATGTAGTGATTATGCCACATTAAAATTTGAATATTTCATTCTACAAACATTTTCAAGTATGATAGTTTACAACATGGAAGATATTAAGATATTTTTACTTGATTTGAATCATCTATTTTGAAATCTGATTTCATGATAATATGTGAATTAGAGATATGATGTTGGAAAATTCAATTGTAAAATTGATGTTCTAACGTTTAATCGGGTGTATTTCAATATATTCTATTGTGTCTAATCATGAAAATTAGAGACAAGAGAACGTCTTTAATGTAAAAGTATACTTAGATAGAGGGGGGGGGGGGGGGTTGAAACAAGTATGCCTAGATGTCTACCAATTTTTGCTGAATTTAAATTATTAAAGCAACTTGTAAATTTGATGAATCACTAGTGCATGTACCGGTAATATACCAAGTGATGATGCATGTACTGATGCTATTGTTGGTGCATGGGCAAGCTACCAAACAACCAAGCAAAGCATTATTGGTGCAAGTGATGGTGCTTTAAGCTAAACAAAAACATAAACTAAAAAAGACAATATCAAGACACATATTTAATGAGGTTCGACCTTAACTTAAAGTCTATGTCCTTCCTACCACACTCTCAATTAAACCACTATGATAAGAATGTACACTTATGTCAGATATTAACTCTAAGACCTATACATAGCTTAACCACCTATGATTAAGACTTTCTTTGACCGATTCTTGCCAAACCCAAATGCCTATCTCTAGATAGATGCTGCAAATACAAATAGCTCTAACTGTCCCTAAGTGAAATACCTCTACTACACTTTACAGAGCACAAAAGAAAACTACAAATAAAATGATTACACAAAGGTGCTTCTTGTTAAGCATAAAGACACATATAAAACCTGAGTGACTAAGTCAGTTTCAGTTGCATCTGAATCTAAGTCTTTGGAAGTATTTAACTCATAAGCAGTCTGAGGAGCTGAAGGTTCAGAAGCTAGAGAAGTGTCCTCATACATTAGCGATCTAGGGATGATCATAATGAGCTTCTTCATCAATTTCAGTTCTTTCATAAAAAGCTTAAACTCTTCAGATCTGCGTTGTTGAGGTGGACTTTCTGGTGAAGCTGGAGGAGTGGAAGGACCAGTGATTGTTGTTGGTGCTACCCCAGAGTTCAGTTCAACATTATACTTTTTTTCTAATTCCATTTCATGCTTTCCAACATCTCTTGCTAATACCAATTTCCCATCAATCACCCATATCTCCTTATGAGTCAACATTAATTCATTCATAGAACTCATCTTACCAGGTTTTTCTTCAAATGATATACCATCTCATGCAAACACAGATGTTAACAAATTTCATATGACAAACCATGTTCCTTAGTAGAGCTAGAAACATGTATCATGTGCTTCATCATCAGAGGTGACATGTTGATTTTCTTCTTTCTAGTCAGCATAAAGATCAGAGAAACATCAAGCATAGTCACTCTAACTCTTACTTCTTTTATAAGTACAATATAAGTCATTACAAGATGAAACAACAACCTTTATTCATGCATGAGATAGTTGAATATGGTACCAAAGTGCAACCAGATATACCACCAGTAATAACCTCAAACACTGCCTTCTTAGTTAAGTTTCTTGGATACTAATTATGAACTAGCTCATCAAATCCAGAGTTATCAATCTTTAAAATCTCAGTTATTATTTCTGCAGATATCCCAATATGTTTGCCCTTAACAACAGATTCTATTAACTCCCCCTTCTTATTGATTTGGAAATTGAAATAGAATTCCCTAACTAATTCTTCATAAATATCATACCTTCTACCCAACAAACTACTCCAACCTTGAAATTCAATAGAGGAATGAATACCTTGGATTTCATGTTTTTCTAGACAAGAGAAACGATATATTCTATCAGATAAGACCTTCCTCTTGTTGAAACCCACCCATAGTTGTGGTTGATGGTGCTTCTACTGATGCATCTTCAAACATTTCCTTTCTTTCTGCACCTCTTGAACTTTCCTTTTGCATGAGCCTGCTTCTCCTCTTCCTTTTGTTCTTCATCTACTGAATCATTCTTGACTTAAATTAAAGTCCTATGGACTGCCAGGACCTTTTCTTGTTGTTGTCTGGTATCTCAGTCAATGGTGCATCCTTTGATTTTTTTAGTGCATATGAACTTTCAGAAACAAGAAGTACCTTCTTTCTTGATGTGGTCTTGATCACCATTTTTTCAACTTTGGGACGTACTGGCATTGATGGTTCGGATACTTCAAAGAGTACACCAGGGATCACAGGTTTTCCTCTTTATGGTTGAACCTTAAGTTTAGCTGGTACATCGACTGGTTCATGCCTTTCCCCCTTTTTCCTCTGAGCAGGTGCACCCTTCTTGTTTGCTTCTATTTCTTAGATGAAATCTCTTTATCCTTCTCCCTCTCCTTATCATTGTTTTTCCTATTATCTCTTTTTTCTTCTCTCTTGCTTTTTCTTTATCACTCGTCTCCAAAATTTCCAGGTCACTCTCCTTTTTTCTCATTATGTTCTTCTTCATCGAATACCTTTCGAGATGTATGACTATACGACAGGCAATAGGCCTGAATTGAGTCACGTTCTCACGAGAATCCACCTTAGGTACCAAAGTCAGATTGGTAGAGTTTACTTGCCCCAAAAGCTTCATATCTTAAAAAAAACTTCAATAACAACAGAAAACTAATTAAGTAACTTCCGTACTTATTAAGGGCATTTTGAGAGGTGAACAATCCAACGCAAGGGACATTTTGAGGTGAACAATCCAACCTCATGGACATTTTTAGGTGAAAAATGCAACTCAAGGATATTTTGACTTTTTTTTACAAAAATACAAGAATATTTTGATTTTTTCCTTAAAATACAGGGCTAAATCCTAGAGTATTCAGTTTGATCGTACTCAAAATAAATAAATAAAGCTAATATAAAAACCAAGATCATATGATGTTTTCCCTTTACTTGGGTGATTGGGTTTCACCCTGCTTTTTCTACCAAATTCAAAACTTTTAAGAGGGAGAGGGATAGAAAAGGGTAAAGTGCACTCAAGCCGGCGCAAAAAGTGACCCTAAAAGACTGGCCGCAAACACTTTATAACTTTAAACAGGTCCCACAATCTATAAACTAAGAAGAACCCCTTCTTTCTTTCTTTTTGCTGTCTCTCAGACCTTTTTAATGAAGTGACGTCCTCTCTATCCATAGCCACCAGAACCCAACACACAATCCCAAAACACACCCCTACTTTCGCTGACCTGGCACACCCACTCACCATCTCTTTACCCCATTTCTTTATGACTAAACGTCACTAAATTAACAATTGAACTTATATTCTTACTATAAAGACATAGAAAAGCAAACCCCAAAAAAAGAAAGGCTAAAACAAAAGTGCACCAAAAAGCGGTTGCAAATGTACTTAAAATATTATAGCATGTAAATATCAATTTGAGTCCCTCAATAATCCTTTATCCTTCACGTTCTTCGTGCTTTTTACTCTAAAAAAATAAAAAATAAAGGAGAGAAAAAGAGCATTTTTCCAATTAAAAAGGAGTTTTTATAGGCTTTTGAGTATTTTTTTTTTGTACACCTTTCTTGCTCTGCTTCTTCTTTGCTTTATGCAGCTTTCTGAAAGGATTTGTGGGGTTTTTTTTTATTTATCAAACTTTGGGAAAAAAGGTTCTCTCTACTTTTCTTTTCCAGGGTCTATTAAACAGGCCATATCTTAGATAGATAAATATGAGAGTTAGGTAATAAAAATATACTGAAAGATTGAGCTGTGATAAAGATATGGCAGCAGTAGCTAAAGATCCAGCAATCAAGCTCTTTGGAAGGACCATTTCTTTGCCTGAAGCTCATTTTTCTGACGATTCTGAGTCTCTGGTAATTTACATTTTTTGTTTTACTAGTATGTACATTTCTTGTATATCTGTGTCTTACATTTTTATGTCTGCTTAACAAATAAGTTTAATGAATGAGGAGCAAAGTTGTTCGAATGGTTATGACCATTTTATGTCTGCTTTAATGTACTTAAAAAAAAAAGACAAATAAGTGAAATGAAGGAATATGTGACATGGGTATTTCCATCTTTGGTGTTTCAGACCATTTTATGCTAGACTTAGGATGTAGATGAATTTTCATGTAGTGGGTTCAAGTTGTATTGTTGGTTAAGTTTGTGTGTTACTGGATCTTAGTTGCTTACTTGATATATAATAATGTGATACTATATGGGTTTTGGTCATAGTGCCTTAATTTTTGTTTGGCATGTGTTAAAGGCTAAATTTGTGGAACAACTATGCAGTGCTTATTCTATTTCTGGTTGCTTGGTGCTTTTTTGCTGAAACAACTAACAAGAGTACAAGACTAGTCTGGTGAATAGTGATGTTCTGGACACCATTATCATAGTGTTCATATGTGACATGGCCCCCTTGCTAAGACGGTAACCTAGATGTGTGCAAGCTTTACCTTACCACTCGGAGAAGGCCTCTGTTAGGTACTTTGGTTGGAGTAGCATACAGCCATAAGCTGTCCTGATAATCTGCAACAGACTTGATAAGGACATTTTAGTAGTACATTCAACTTGATCGTGCAGAGCTGTATCTGTGCCATGTCATTGTCTCCATCTATCATAAGTTCGTTGCGATAGGGGGGAGGGGGAGGTTAGATGCGCACAACCTTAATAGTTTATGGAGAACATTCTTAGATAACATGTGATAACATAAACATGAACATTTGACAGTACCATTGTCTAAATACTGAGACTTTTGTGCCTGTTGTTTTATACTGATGAGCACAGTGAATGGATAAGTGTTGTTGATTATGTAGTGTATGAATGAACTTATTCTTTGTTCCTAAAAACTTGGGATCTCTCTGACCATCATGTCATTTCAACTGTGTAACAAGTAGCATCCTTGTTGATCGATGTAATTAACAAGTTAAATTTTGCTAAATTGTAGGATAATGGATCCAGCTTGATGACAAAAACCGAAACTGGGGAATATAGAAATGAAAACTCTGGAACAATGGATGAGGCTGCTTCCTTTGAACCTTGCAAGGGTGAACAATCCTCTACTTCAATGCAGCATCCAGTTAGTTCACAAGCAACTTTAAAATCCAAGGGTCATGATGAGGAGTCTGATGACACAGAGGAACCCATACAGAATAAGAGACCCGACAAAATACTTACATGTCCCAGATGCAATAGTTCGGATACAAAATTCTGTTACTTCAATAATTACAATGTTAATCAACCACGACACTTCTGCAAAAGTTGCCAAAGGTATTGGACAGCTGGAGGGACTGTAAGAAATGTGCCTGTTGGTGCAGGCCGCCGGAGAAACAAGCATTTGGCTTCACAATACCGTCAGATAATAGCATGTTCTGATGGAGGGCCAACAACGGTGGTTGAGACACCGGACTCAACAATTCAACTTGTTTCTTGTGAAGAATCTGCTAGCTCATGTACTGCTTCAACTGCAAGCGAAATGGTTCTCAAATTTGGTCCTGAATCGCCCCACTGTGACTCTAGGCCAATACTGTCCAGTCAAAGACCCAATGGGTGCTCTGAGATAGACCTCCGTAATAGCAGTGTTTATGAGAACAGGGGTTTACCTTGTAGTTCTCCTTCAACTGCTTCAAGTATTGCGGTAAGAGGAATCAGTAATGATGTTCCATTGCAACAGCCTATGTATCATTGCGGTATTCCTCCACAGATTGCTGCGCTGATTCCCAATTCGAATAATTCTCTGCCCTTCCCAGTTCCTGGATATGCCCCACCTGATATTTCGTATCAGTTTGTTCCTGCACCTTATTGGAATTGCATCCCTGTTTGGGTTGCTGGTTCAGGAAGCATATCATTAGCTGTATCAAATGGATGTGTCTCTCCCCCAATGTTTAGTGGCACTGAGGGAAATGGTTTGCAAGTTCTAGGCAAGCATTCTAGAGATACTAATGTAGTGGTTGATGAGTTTGTAGCGAAGGGAAATTCACCGTCAAAGGCACTTCGAATTCGTGATCTTGATGAAGCATGACAAGACTCACCATTCTAGAAATATTTGCTGTGAAAGTACTCACACGTAGGGGACGCTCAGGCTTGTAAAAGACACTTGTGCAGGGTTTTCATGAATATAGTAGCAGGAGTAATGGTATCAAAGCCAGCAGCTGTTATGTGTCCTACATCTGTCAACTAAGAATGTCAAATGGGCGCCTGGTCTTCTGAAATGAGATATACTGGAATATGTTGCTGATTCATTCGCCTGTTTCTGTACCTCAGTGCTTTAAATATGGGTTCGATAAAGGCTCGTAGTTGAAGTAATCACAACAAATTGACCCTCAAGACCTGTGTCAGAAAGTAGATAATAGTTGGAAACCCCGTAATCCATCTTACAAGTTCGCATCACTGGTGAGGTGGTGACATCTTCAAAGAAGGAAGCCTCAGAATGCCCAGTTCTTTGTGCTTGGGTAAAACCTACTAGTCTTCCAAGAATGTAATGGTTGTAATGTGATTTATTCACGCACAACTTGTCTGTGAAATAGTTTATATAAAATGATTTGGAGATGAATTTGATCATCTTCTTGATTACTGGAAAACTAGTCTTAAAGTTGAATATCTTTCTCTGCATTGTTCATAAAAGGGCCTTATGACCCGTATCTATTTTTCAGGATCATCCTGTGAAAATAATTAGCTCGTTCAACAGAAAGTCATAATATAACTCAGGTTTACAAAGACACTGTAGCAGTGTAGCTCAGCTTCTGGAGATGAGCCAACAAATCATACACCACCAGGAGATTAAAAAGCAAAAGCATTCTGGAAATGGAGGTCCTACCGGGAGTCGAACCCAGGTCGCTGGATTCAAAGTCCAGAGTGCTAACCACTACACCATAGAACCCAGATACTGCAACATTTGGCAAAGGCTCTTTTTATAATGAGATAAGTAGGGCTGATTAACATCAGTTCTTTGTCATGGAGAAAAACCCCATATGAATCATCGGAATTTAAGCAAGGTTACTCCAATGGTTAAGAGCTTAATTTGTCTAGTGTGTTCTCCAGGTTCGAATCCTTTTATCTCTTTTCCTGCAGTCTTAACAGCTTCAATTGGTACCGGAATTGGAAATCGATTCCAAAACCCATAATCATGCTCAACCGGTTTAAAACTAACTGCTTGTAGCAAGAGTAGGAACCAACTTTTTTTTGTGGAAACTATGATTTTTCTTATGCTTTACCTTGAAAATAAAAACAAAACAAAATTAGTCTCAATTGGTACCGGAATCGGAAATCGATTCCAAAACCCATAATCATGCTCAACCGGTTTAAAACTAACTGCTTGTACCAAGAGTAGGAACCAATTTTTTTTTGTGAAAACTATGATTTTTCTTATGCTTTACCTTGAAAGTAAATTAAGTTACCAAAATTAATAAAGAAAACAAAGTTAATTATTTTCTTATTTTAGTTTATTTTAAGAAATTTAAAAATCGCTTCTTAAGTTTATATTTTTCAACTCATGAAATTCTTTGATTCGTGAATAACTAGGCACCCTCTTTGAAACCAGTACATATTGGATCTAATTCTAAGATCTATCTATTTGGAACTGGTCCCATCAATTTTGATCCGAAATTTTTGATTTAACCCAGCAAATTATTTTCACTTGCTGGTAATGATAGTTTCATAGAATGCCCATTTCGCTAACCTATATTAACATAGCGGGATCCTCTACCTTTAAAGATGTCTCATCGCGTCCCTTTTTCTAAAAATTGACACATCAAGTCTTGATGCATGACAAATTATCTGCAACTATTTAATTTAATAAAGTGGAATAATAAGAAGGCTTAAGTTAAGACAAGAGTTGAAACACCAATCTTAGAAAATGGGAGTCAGTAATTACTATATAATGGTATGTATTATGATAATATTAGTATGTATGTTTATGTGTTCTATGATATTCCACTATATATGACATATGGAAGGCATTGTGACTTAGGGGTGTGCTTGTCGTGCGCACTTAACACAAACTAAGTGGAGTAGTTCAGAGGCGTATAATCTCCATTTGGTTCGAGTATGACACGGTAAATGACATATATACATTTTGGTATAAAGCTACTTCGAAGTGATACTCTCTACTATCCCGGTACATTTTCTGTCAGGACCACAAAAATCAATGAAATCCTTAAGATACAAAACAAAACAAAGCGGGCAAACAAATCTCGGAGTTGCAAACTTATTTTATGAGAATAAGGAAAATCAATTGAAATAAAAACTTTAAGCTTTAACTAACCGAGGGACTTAGATCGAATTAAACGCAAGTGTGTAAAACCTTTAACCACGAGGCCCAAAATCCTTTTCCCAAACATTTTACAAAGACTTTGCTCAAGGAAGAATAAGTGAAACCATCCATTAAATCTATGTCTAAATGCTAGCTTTACAACAGTAGACCACAACACTACGGCTAAGAGAGAGAGAGCTAATATGTCGAGTTTTACTTGACTCCATAAAAGGCACATGACTTTCTGTGAAAATGATTTTTACACTCCTCTTATTGATTTTTACACTCTCCATGTGAGAGGAATAAAAAATTATACAAAATTGTGTGCTCTCACATGGGAGAGGCTAGTGGAAGTGTAAAATTAACTTATGGGAGTGTAAAAATCAGTTCCCACAAGTGTGGTGTTGGAACTTGGAATCCCATACTTGAAAGTTGAAACCATGTATTTGGCTTAAACGAAGGATATGGATCTCATAGAAACAAAAAACCACTCCTACCCCACGAAACCAACGGTGCTTGCTCTTGGCTGCTTCCACCTCCAAGAAACCAAAAACATTGTAACAATCACTTACGCTTGTCCTAATATGACAATAGAGCCATCCCATTTTCTCTCCAACGACCACCCACGTGCCGCCTTTGCCTTGCCCCCACCATGAATTATCCTTCATCACCTGTTAAATTTTGATTAATCTTGGTTTGACGATTGCATGTTTTTGGTCCTTCACTAAGCTATGTGCATAATCTTGTTAATTAGGTGGTGGTGATAATATGGTGGTGCGGTGGCTTTGATAGCCATGTTCTCTCTCCTAGATGGTGCCCACTGCCCAGCAGGTTGTAATTGTGGAGGACGGCCTGAGAAGCGGTTGGCTCCAGCGACAATAAGGTGTTGCGCTTTCTCGATGGGCAAGAAGATTTTCCTTTCTGATTTTTTGGTTCCTTGGTTACTTGTCACTCTCAAGAA
This sequence comes from Corrigiola litoralis, assembly GCA_901111285.1. Lineage (NCBI taxonomy): Eukaryota > Viridiplantae > Streptophyta > Magnoliopsida > Caryophyllales > Caryophyllaceae > Corrigiola > Corrigiola litoralis. The sequence continues at coordinate 6,122 of CAAKMY010102110.1, read as the reverse complement.
CTAGTGAAGAATGAACTTCTCTTTATCTTCTTCAATTCATACAAACATAGGAGTTATGTTGTGCATGGTATGACTTATGACCTTGAGGGGCGCTGTTAATTACCCACCCTCATAAGTTTCTGGAAGATCAAGAACTTGCTAGTTGCTACAAATATCACATCTACGATTCAACGTTAGACAATTTCCGACACTCTTGTAAAATTAAAAAGTCATGACAAGCAGAATGGAGAGAGTATCATAGTCCGTATCACATAGATGAGACCATGGTCCATGGGACATGTAGTTGTACCCACGTTGTCTTCGTAGTCCTTGTGTCCTATCTCCCTTACTTCATAGTGATGGTCATACGAACGTGCTATCCAATCTCCACAGTCTTTGTTCATGTCTAAGCTACTTCAACTTTAATTTGTAATTTTCTATGAAGCGAATCGACTTAGTTTTAATGACTTAACATAAAAAAGAGAAGCTAAACCCTTATCATTGTCTGGTTCCCAGATCTCAGCGGTACTTACGTTGGTTAAATATGTAAGCCAGGATTATATTGACTCTCTGCATGTGTATTACTGTATTCTGTCATTTTGATGAGTTAGTTTCTGTTGTGACGTCAATATCCTTGTATATAAGACAAGTACGCTACTCTATAGTCTCTATCCTTATTTGGATTTGGAATGTAACCTCATTTGGGCTAATCATAAGCATGGTTGTGGTTTTCTCGTCTGAATTTCTTGCCACCCCAACAGTTTACTAAATTAAATGCTTTGAGATAATGTATGTTGAATTGTTGATTCCCCTTCTACTGAATTTTTCTACGTTTGTGCCTTTTCCACTCCCTTCTCCGGCTGCCTCTTCCTAGTTCTTGGCTGTTGCATAGCTGTACAAAATATCACGCATATTTCGTCTTAGCTGTAACATATTGCATAATTGTTCCTCCCTGAGTTTTGTTTTAAGATAATGTTATAAGTTGCTATAATTTCTTAACTGGAAATCACATAATTAAGCTGGTTCTAAAATAATGACTGTCGATGATGGTTAGAAATAGTTAAATCAAGCATTGTCATTGACTTTGAAGTATTCTTAATGCATGCTTCCCTATGCTACGAGCCTGCACATTATCAAATATCGACATACTAATCCTACCATTTATATAATGGTTAGAGAATCCCCACTGATAATCACCCACTTCAAATCATCTTCATCACCTCAGCCAACAACTAAAAACATTAATTAAGATGGCCTTATTTTCTTCCCTCCCAAAGATTACTATCACGGTGGTTGTTCTTATTTCATCTTTCCTTTGTAGCAATGCCGAAGTTAATTACATTGGCCAATCTTGTTACAACGCTTTTGGAAAATACGACCTTCTTAGCAACTATGAAACCAACATCGACAAATCCATCACCCAACTCACATCCTTGGCATCGAAGGCATACTTCGACACCACCACCACTGGCATTGGTAAAGACAAAGTTAATGCTGTCTATTACTGTCGTTATGACATCTCGCTGGAAGCTTGTTCAACGTGTGTCGCAAGTACAGCCAATAACGTCACTTCATGCTTTCGAAGTGTAGAAAACCTCATTGTGTACAGTGACTGCGCGGTACATTACTCCAATCGTTCAATCTTCTCTGTTATGGAGGATTTGCCACAGCTCTATGTATATAGCATTGGAGACGATGTCGTCGATAACGGCCAATACAATAGGCTCTTGGCTACCACCATTACCTCCCTGATAAGCGACGCTAGCTCAGGGTTCTCGGTGTCCTCCAGGTACTTCGCCACGACCACGGCGAAATACTCATTTCTTAAAACTCTTTACGCACTTGCACAATGCAATGAGGATATTACCTCTTCTGAGTGCAGTGCATGCTTGCGAGTTAGTTTTGGTAACTTCACCATCGATCATCCACAAGCTATTCGTGGACAGATCTTTACACCGAGCTGTAGGTTGAGTTACAAGCTAACGAGTGAGGTGCTAAGTCGTCCATGGAGTTTTTCGGCAGATATTATAGATCGAACTCCTGAATCGAGCTTTCCCCCAAGTCTGGGTCCTTCATCGAGTTTTCCACAAGGTTTATCTCCTCCATCAAGCTTTCCTCAAAGTTTATCTCCTCCATCGAGCTTTCCTCAAAGTTTAACTCCTCCATCGAGCTTTCCTAGAGGTTTAACTCCATTCAATCAGCGATCAACAGGTACGCTTACTTTGAGCTTCATACTCATTTACTCCATCCGTGCCAATAGATATACACCATTTGCTTTTTTGACATAGATCATTTGGTTATTGATTATTCAAAAGTATATAACTAAAAAAATAAATTTATCACAGGAATCGTACCTGTTGATATTTAAGGTTATCTAAGTAGTGTCCAGTACAAATCTCACAATTATGATATTATAAAATTTCCAATTCCATATGAGATTCAGGTTAAAGCCTATTAACACTTATATATAAGGAACTCCTTCCTTATTTCCATAGTGGGACTTGGCTTGAACCCCAACATTTCATTACCATAGTAATTCACATATGGAGTCTTATAATTTGCACACAGATTCATCATGATTACTTCAATTTATTACCTGTACCAAACGAGATGCTAAACTCTTCATCCTGAATGCTTGTACTCAATACAGGAACACGAAGCTCATCGATCAATGGCGCACTGTTAGCTACTGTGTCTTGCATCGTATTAGCTCTGAAACAACTTCTATAGTATCATAAATACACGGAGTTTCATGCGTGTTACACAGCGTGCAAGTTATTTTCTTCATAATGACCTTAACTAAAATTTCTAAATCGTAATATTATTGGTTACTTGGTTAGTCTTTATTTTATTTAGTTCTTGTAAATTTTATTAATAGAAGGTGCATTGGCCATACTCTGGACAAATCCCTTTCTAAACGGTGATTGGATGTTTGTATATGACATTTGATACACATGAAATATCTATCAATCGAACAAGACCATGTATGATCTATATCGATACTCAAACAAATTTTAGTTGTCGCATCGATACTCAAACAAATTTTTGTTGTCGCTGTCTTCATCTTCCAAAATTATGTAAATGGATGCATAATAGTTGTGGCTGATTGAATGATTGATAATGAGATTAGAGCAAGTTATTCAAGCTATGTAGCCGACTAATAACTATTCTTTCCCATGCCTTAATCTTATATAACTTGAAACCCTGCTTTGCCAAGTTCATATGCATCCACCCTCGGCACATCTTCTCTCAACTGTCAAGAAATATAGACCATGGCGACATCTCTTCTCCCGAATATTACACTTGCTACAATTGTCGTCATTTCATTATTCCTTATAATCAATGCTCAAGTTACATACATCAAGCAAGACTGTTATTATATTGAAGGCAAATACAGCCTTTTCGATAGTAACTACAGAACCAACATAGACAAGGCCATGGCTCAACTCACATCCATGGCATCCTATTCCTACTTCAACACCTACACCATAGGCTTTGGCCAAGACAATGTTTATGCCCTGTTTTCTTGTCGTTATGGTGTAACCCCTGAAGTTTGCCAAAGTTGTGTCACAAGTGCGGTCACTAACATCTCTATGTGCTTTGAAAGTGTAGAAGGCATTATGTGGTATCATCAGTGCACCTTACATTATGCAAATCATTCAATCTTCTCCGTTATGGAGGAGTCGCCACAATAATACATACAAATCGATGAAACTGAGGATGACAACGGTCAGTTTAGTCAGCTTGTTGCCAGCACTGTAGCTACTCTTATAAGCAACACTACATCGGCTTTCTCCATTTCCTCGAGTTATTATGGCACCGCGACAACAAAATATTCTTCCCACGATACCATTGATGCACTTGCACAGTGCAATCCAGACATTACCTCCTCTGATTGCCGTACGCCCGTACATGCTTGCAAATTGCTTATGGCAACTTCACCATCGATTACACTGGGGTAGTTTTTGGAGAGGTTTTTACGCCGAGTTGTAGGTTAAGCTACAAGTTATCTAGTTATCTAGGTTTTTATGCCGAGTTGTAGGTTAAGCTACAAGCTACAAGGTTTAACTCGTAGCTGGAGATCATCAGCTGGTAAGATTAATTGACTTATCTTTGTATCTATAATTTTTTGGCCTTCCAACCATACGCAAAAAGAAAGAGAATAACACACGTTACACACCTATATATGTAATACTGTCTGTATACAGGACCACGAGGAAGCTCATTTTTCGGTGCCATTGTAGCGAGTATGTCCGCGGTTGTAGTATCACTGAAACTGCTCGTTTAAACATTATACATGTTTAAAGTTTATGATTGGAAACTTTTTCTGGATATTTGCTAAAATTTCATATTAACGTAAGCTCGTACTAAGTTGTAATCATATTCATATGAAGTCAGTGTGCAGCTTATTGAAGTGTACATATTATTCGGTATATACATGCATTCTTATAAGTAGTTTTAGTGTACGTAATTAAGAACTTTTTTGCGCTCATTTTGGTTGAACACATGAAGTACCACTTCTCATACAGTTGTATTTTCCTTTTCTTTTTAAATAGTTCTTATATGAGAATAAATAAAACATTATTGTATGATTGTATGTATATAGTAGACTATGACATTTGTCACTTATAGTCTCATACTCTCATGGTTATGATTTATGAGTAAGCCTCTTCCTACATAATATCCTAAGTTCTTACCATTTTGCCAACAAAATGAGTATTGCAACTCCTTATATATTAGGGTGTCAACCAAACATGATGGTTGAGATTCCAATAAATGAATATATTCCTAACACGCCCCTTCACGCGAGGCCTATTTTAGTGTGATCATGGCTGAAGACTGGAGTAAGTACTAAACTGTGCAGCAATGGGGCCTCCCATGTGAATGGACAAATTCAACCAAAAGCCTAAGTTGTTGATGGATGACACATTGACACCTAATCAATGAATATATATTCCTAATATAAACAAATATCATTAGGATGGTTTTCAGGATATGAGACAATCAAGTAATTGGCTTAACCTTTGAAAGTTCTGTATATCTTTCAAGAGCATTTAGTCATTAACTAGTGTTTCTGTACATTGGTTTGCGGCTCATATGGAGCAGCATTGCCTGGACATCTTTGTCAAGACACAAAAAAAACTCCACAATTTGTTGTGCACATGTGACATGGTGACAGGTTGACAACCCTGACCTAGTAGTTTATGTGTAAGACAAGGTACTAAATGACCGCAAATGAATCTCCAATGTCATCTTTTATTTCCACTAATACTTTGATATCGCCATCATATTTAAATGAAAAGAAAATCATGTGCAAAGCTTGCCATGACTTTGTAATTCTACAAGGTATGTTGGAAATTGTCTAACGTTGAATCATAGACGTGATGTTTGTAGCAACTAGCAAGTTACGATCTTCCATTGGCTCCATTACCTTCTGAGGGTGATTGACAGAATCCCTTAAACACTATATAACATTATAAGTCCTACATCTGTATGAAGTTGATAGAGGGAAGTTTATTTTTTACTAGTTCTTGAGAGTGACAAGTATCGTTTAATGACAACAACTAATGGTCGACTTTTTCTATCTTACAAATCCGTCAGCTATTAGTAAACAACGCACGTTATCGAATTAATATCTAAAACTGACATGATGGTATAAGCATAATATTTCTTTTGTCTATCTCCGTGTTTTCTTGTTTCTGGAGATTATAAAGGAAATTGTTGTATGCTTGGAATCTGCCTATTCATGGTACTCATGTGTTTTCCTTTAGCAATGTACTTGTGCATGTTCATGCCATAGCTGAAATGATGTTAAAAGAACGCGATTATTTCTGGTGCAGTTACCAGAAAAAGAACATGAAATTATCGGTAGCTAATTTATATTCTACACCTATCTATAAGAAACACTCTGAGAGACTGTAAGTTTTGCCTTGAATTCACTTGAATTGTACAGCAACATCAGAGCAAAAGTCAAGGACAAGCATTTAATGCTTGGCTATTCATTTGTTTCACCGACTTGCTCTGTTCCTTTTGCTGCAAAATGAGATTCATGCATGCTATTACCTACTAGGGGGCTACTCTCCGTCCTACAATACTAGGCCATTTTGTTTGACAATTAATGCACTTGGAGGGCTGATCTGATG
>CAAKMY010102088.1:0-14376 GCA_901111285.1 Corrigiola litoralis | reverse complement strand
CTCCAAACAAAGTAAAGGAATCAACTTTTAGCACAGACGAAAGTATAAACAAATATCATTGAATCGTATTCATGAAAATAAGTCTTGACCGCAAGACAAATTCGGTAATTAAATAAAAAGGTTCAAAACATCAAATTCATCCAAGTCTCACAACCAATCGATTACAAACCCAAAAACTAGGAATTGAAAAGAGAAAGAAGGTAGAACTTATTGAACTATTTAAGAGGTCGCTGACCGCAGCGAACTCGGGCTCATTACAAACTTCCTTCAATGATCCCGAGGCCGGACCACCGTCTCGAAATCACCTATCTCCATCTCTTCCAAGTCCGGGCTGCTCTCAAATGGAAGTGGATGAAGCTCTCAAATATTCTTCTCTTATGCGGCTGTGTACCGATGAAGTAACAACCAGACTCTAGGGTCTCCTCAAGGGTTAGCTTGATTCCGCCTCAGAATTTGCTCGAGCTTTTTTTTTTTCCAACCACTTTTAAATTGGTAATTTTACCCATACATCCATAACAATAATTATATGAGCAATGAAAGATTTTATGGGCACAGATCCTCTAAAATTCTTTTCATATCTCTACTTTTCACAAAGCAAAACATTAACCATACGCTCCATCGATAAGCAGAAAATAACACATTTTTCAAGCCCAAGCCGAGACGAACTAAGCCAAACTAAGTCGATCAGGTTGGATTGTCCATGACTCGGCTTGGACCCAAATTTGACCAGGTTAAAGCTAAGTATAGTTGAGCCGATTTGGAGGGATCAGTTTATTTACACCCCTATCGGCTTAACCTATACACCCATTTGCATTAGTTTGCTTTTTTAAAAACAATTATGTCTTTAATTTAATTAATCTATTGATTAAAATCTCCTTTTAGTTTGGTAGAATATTCCTTGGCAAACACTTGTTCTCCGCACATATTTGCATAAATTCCTTCCACTTGTACGATCCAATCTCAATTAACCATTCATCACAAAAACTCAATTCATTACCATTTCCTCTTGACGTGAATATCATGACAGTTTCATCTGCTGAGACTTCTTCAGCTGACAGGTAAATTTTGTTGTTTCTGAACTTTTCATCTGGGTTCTCTTTGATTACTGATATTCTATCTGGGCCGGTTTTTATTTTTATTTTTATGATCGTATAATCATGTGGTGTTTACTGTCGTATAAAATGTAGAACCTGAATTCTAATGTTATACGAATTATGGGTATCTACTTTGATCATTTAGCCGGTCTTTGTGTTTTGTATAAGATGGTCGTCAAGATTGACTTTACTGTTCATACGAATATGGATTATATACAAATAATGACAGTGGGAGTGCGCGGAACAATACCAGAGTACGAACGAACACTCCCTTTTATTTATACAAGTTCTTAGAAAGGACATAAAAGTAGACGAACTCCTTGCAAGCTAAATCTATTCAGCACCCTAGAAGCCCAAGTCAAGTTGTAGATTTATATGCCTCTATTGGGCCAGCATGGCTTCGTCTACTTTTATCACGGTCTCTCCCGAGACTTTCTGATTATTTATATATGATAGTTTTTGATAAGTGACTGTGTCATGTAGGAATTTGTGATGATCCTTGGATCTTTTTGGTCGGTTAGTGATTAATTGTTGTAAGATTTTGGGATAGCTGATAATGGCTTACAGTATTTACGGCAGTCATTGCTCTTATTTTTCTTTGGATAGTTGTCTTGCTAGAATCGATCGCTTGTTCTTGATTATAACTCTTTTTTGAGCTCTATTATAGTATTATGTTAGTGATCATACATGGATATTGATTACTTCGTAAGATTTAGTGTACCATTGTAATGTTTTCTAGGTTTGGTTTGTCCTCACATAGCTCTATTCCTAGTTCGTACTGCTGTAAGATTTGGATAGCATTTTAGTCTACATTTAATGGATTGCTTATTCTTGTTCGTTTTGTTTTCCAAAACATTAGATGGAAATGCATATTGCACATATATGGATATTTTCCTTTAGGCTTTTAGATATAGTTAGAAAAGTCCTGAAATGTATTGGATGCATCATGTTGGCTGTTTCTAGTAAATCAACTCTTTTGAGGACTATATGTGTCATGTACATGAACAAAAGTTTGTGGAGGGATGTAAGTTTCTTCAGATTTCCTGTGCCTTATTTTTAGTCTACCCACCAGCGCCGCATGGTGATGGCATGTTATAGTCCATACCATTTAGCAAAATCAGCTGAACTAAGAGTCCTCATCAAACTATATTCGTTTGTGCTTATGTCTGCTGATATACTTCTCTATGCTTATTAGTCACAGTTGAGCTGAAGGCTTAGTAGTGTATCTAATGAGCGTAACGATAAATTTGAGCACATGTGAGAATGGTACAATATATGATGCAAATTGTTTAGGCATTAGCTTCTCAAGGTTGAGAGTATGTAATGTTACATGCATTTGCATATGGCTTTGGAATTGATTGTATTTTGTTTCATGAAACCAGCAAACTTGCTCTGGTCAAACTTGCTCCTGTGGAGGCGGTCTTATTTGATGTTGATGGGACCCTGTGTGATACAGATCCTCTCCATTATTATGCCTTCTGCGAAATGCTTCAGGAGGTACATCTATATTTGTACGAGCTCTGTCTATGTTTTACTCCGTATGAGTTATGATTTTGTACACCATTACGATAATTGGCTGAAATCATTTTGGTGATCTTGTTTGTAGTCATGATGCTAAAGTGTGTAGCACATACACTACACCTCTAGCTATATAAATGAACTTATGAATTGTATATGAATGGTGCATCTCAGAAACTGATGCATATACTTTCTACAAATAGATAGGTTTCAACGGAGGTGTTCCAATAGATGAGGAATTTTTCATTCAGAATGTAGCTGGCAAACATAATGATGATATTGCCAGAGCACTTTTCCCTGATGACTTTGAGCGTGGCTTGAAGTTCACAGATGAGAAGGAAGCCTACTTTAGGAGGTAGATCCCACTCTTATATTTGTTGGAAAATTTGCAAAATTCCAATTGCTGACTCCTGCAATGCAAAATTGTACTATAGATTGGTGAAAGAACAGATAAAGCCTGTGAATGGCCTTGACAAGTTAGTAAAATGGGTCAAAGATCGTGGCTTGAAAAGGGCAGCAGTTACAAATGCTCCCAGAGCTAATGCCGAACTCATGATCTCAATGCTTGGTCTTTCCGAATTCTTTGAGGCCATGATCATTGGAAGTGAGTGTGAACATGCAAAACCACACCCAGCACCTTATTTGAAGGGTTTGGAAGCACTTGGGGCATCGAAAGAGCATACTTTTATCTTCGAGGTTCGTGAAGCCATACTATTAGAAGTTTCTCTGATCTTATATTTCAATGACATAAGAAGATGACATGTCCTTTTATTTTATAGGATTCTCCTTCTGGAATCAAAGCTGGAGTGGCTGCTGGAATGGCTGTTATTGGCGTAAGTACCAGGAACCCTGAAAACCTATTGATGGAAGCAAAACCAGCTTTCCTCATAAAAGACTATGAAGATCCACAACTGTGGGCTGCTTTGGAGGAGCTTGAAAAGCAGGGTGGAGTTAAGACAGATGCAGCTTGAGTTCATTTTAGAGATAGCACCAGTCCGTTTTTAAATATAGGATCTATCATTTGAACCGCCGACCAATGCCAAGATTCAAGGCTGTTGACTCATTCATAACAGAAAGATGATATGATAGTCATAATGAATTCAAATCTTCGTGTTTGATAAACAACCAGCACTGTAGAAATTTATTTATTCATTCTGCCTCCGATGGAGGCTAATATATTACTTTGTTATATGCTGGGAAGCTAAGTGTTACCGCTTCAATGCTAAGCTAAAGTTTAAATGACAGATGAATCCGTACTTATGGTCTTATGGGCTACTAGTCGGCTGGTTGTTCTTTTCTACAAATGGATCTACAGTGAACTGTGAGACGCATCTTTATGATCTTCAGCCCTTGTCCTAACCATATTCTTTGAAAATAATTTATCTACTTGGAATGGTCAAGACTCAAGCAATTGATTTCCCTCATCTCACTTTCAAAACAGGCACGCACTTAGAAGTCAGAATATATACCAGAGAAACGCAAATTAATATATAAAAAAACATATTCTGATGTTTGTCAAGTAATGCTACAGCCACTTTAAAAAAGCCTATCAGCCATGGAAACTTAATTTGCTCTGTACAGTCATATGTAAACTCATTGATAAGCATAACAGAAGATACAGTTTAGCAGCAGTAACGCTTAACACCTACTCCCTGTTCTATGTAGAAGGTCTAAGCTATACACTAAACATCATTCAACTTGACTAGGAAGTGCCCTTATCCAGTCCACAAGACTGAATCGACCTCGTCTCTAGCAGATCTGTACAACTCCAGCTTCCTTGAGCATCTCTCTCTCTTTTCTGCCAATTCCGGATTCTCATCCAATAGTTGAGCCAGCTGCCTGCCCTGTTGCAACCACGTACAATGTGAAATAATCAGCATGAGCTAGAACAGCTATGTAAGTCCTTTGCATTACGGCAAAGTTGACCCAAAAATGAGGAACTAATGTGTCCCTTTACAAAATTTTAAGCTCGTTATCATTTTTCCCTTTTTTTTCTTTGGTAGAGGGTTTCAGGAAGACACACAAACAAACACATACACCCCAAGTTAGTACAGCAAGCTGAAAATGTGGGAAGTAACTCTGCTTTTAAACTGCAAGACTGGATTGTCACTTAATTTACCTCTCTTCTTCCCAGTTGTGTGTAGAAGTGATTCAACACAGCCTGCTTGGCTTCCCTCACCTGGCAGTGTACCACAGCCTTAGGAATTGTGTTCTTCAGTGTTTGAGATACCATACCAACATAAGAGGAAACAGTTGAGCCAATTCTTTGGAAGTGAGCCTCTGTGTATCGATCACTTGTTGTGGCAGTGGGATTTCCGCCTTGTTCATCCTCTTGAGGAAGTTTGCGGAAGAAATCCACAGTGAGATATGAGGATTCCATGTCTACTAATCGAAACGTTGTCTTCTTGCTCTCTTCACGAAACCTCTCCAAAGCTTCATAAGCGGCTGCTGCTATCTCAGATTGTAGTGTCGGGAAGCGCTTTAGCTCCTTCATCATATAAAAGTATAAAATTAAAACATTTCCTTATCTGTGCCGACAAATTAGAAAAAGCGAATACAGCTGTATTGCTGTAAAGCTATCTAACCTGGGTTCCTCCGATGGACTTCCTCACAAGCTCTTTTAAAATGAGGTGCACCTAAGGATATGGAAAAATTAGCAAAGGGCATCACAAGTTCTAGAATATATGGCCTGGTAGGAGAGAGCTGGTTTCTCACTAAAAAAAATTCCCATGGAAACCATAGCTATATAACACATTTACTAGACTCCAATAGATAAAAAGCAAGAAACATACTGCATCCACTGAAGCCTCGGCTGGACCTCTGAAAAAATTAAGTGCACCATCAATAAGCCGTCTATACCCTAGCTCGGGTGCAATAAGATGAGGCTGGTAACCATCAGCCTCGGATACAACTCTTCTCACATTCTGTACAGAAAGATGGCGGTCAAAGGGAATTTTTCTCAGAGCAGCTGGAAGCTGATAGTCGAATACTCCATAGATACGATCACCACCTGGTCTCCTGATAAAGGTTTACAGCGAAAATCTGGGTATTAATAATGACGACATCTTATAAATCTCGTAATCTAGGTATACGTAAGGAAGCAGGATAATATTAAATGGAAAAATTGATTACCCTCCCTCAAGATGCTCTCTGAATGTCTGCTCAAAGGCACGACAGAGTTCTAAGATAGTATATAATTGTGCCTACAAGCAGCATTGCACATTCGTCAAAAAAGCATGCTACAAAGACAAGCCTCGGAAAGATAATGGAGGAAAGAAAGACCGTCAGAGTGAAAAAGATACGATCATTCCAAATGGATAAGACATGATTACCCCTGAATCAATGGCAACTGGTCTACCAAGGTGGTTTGTCTCAGTTTCGAGATCATCAATGCTTCTGTTAATCAGAGATGCAATGCCTGGTATACGTGCCTTAATTATAGACTCCAGATGCTGCAGAAAATTTATATCAATTAGAACAAGACATAATTCAGAGGACATCTAGTAATGTAACTGAAGAGTGAAGACATTAAGGAATCATACCCTTGATAAAAGTTTTGCGAGATACGCTGAGCCCATCTTGCTAGCCAAGTGTCCATAATCAGGACTAGATGCAAAGAATTCAAGTTCCCCACGTCTTGCAGCAAGCATGTTGACATTTCTGCTGATGTCTGCTTGTGACCGATTCACAACTCCAACCCATGGACGCTGCAAGCGATAAGATTTTCCTTCAAGAACCTTAAATGGACCAAGGTCATTTTAGATGGAAGAATAAAGTACTAGAGCATCTAAATTCTTCTTGACAAATATAAAGAGGATTATGCCGTGTATTTCTATCATGGCAGTTCCCAAACATGCTAGCCTTGATAGAGATGTAGCAACCGGACAGAGAGTGGAAAATCATGAAACTATGACAACACTCTTACCTCTAGAGCATTTGTTCCCTTATCCATTAAATCAAGCTTCGTCAAGACACCAAATGTTCTCTCACCTAGACGAATCAACGGTCTCAAACAAAGCAATAAATAAAAACAAACTACAATTGTTGAAATAGTTCTGAATGAATTACCAGCAGGATCAACTTCTCTAGCAAGCCTGATAGCATCTGATGTGGCTACGTCTTGGTTAGCCGGTGTTATGGCCAGAATAATACAGTTTGGCTACATGTGAGAAACATAAATGCAATGAAAACCTTAGTTTGGCACAACAACAACAAGACAAACATTTGAAACACCGCATAGAGAACACATAAGAAAAATTATGCAACTTGATCGGCAACATGAAATTTCAGACCAATAAGATATTGAAGTACAAGCCACATTACATCAAGCACCACCCCCCACCCCCACCCCTAAAAAAAGGAAAAAAGAAAATTACCTAAATCATCTTATGAAAAGACAACTCAATGTTTCATTTTAGGTCAAGACGAGTTGTATGTTCTCAGCAAACATCTATCTATGTACCATTAAAACTCGTTCTGCTCAAGATGAACTGGCATATTATCTTTCCTATTATATTAATTAACCTGACAGAGACTGAAAACAGAGGAATGCCAACATCAGTGACCATGTATGGTTCTCACTTCTCAGGCCTTATCCATTGCCTCCAAAGTATATCAATTTCCCATCCTAACAACCTGAAGTTCACTATTTTCTTAATGATGGATGCTTCTTAAGTAACTTCTTCAACGCACACCGTTTTGAGTTTCTAATCAATAGTATTTGAAAACCAACATTTTAATTTTAAGTTGATATCATTTAACACTAAGACTTCTCATAAGTAATTATCATATACAACAGCCAGGGTAAGAGTGATACTGCAATATTTGCCTCCAAGAGAGGATGTGTACTTGTAAACTTGGTAAAAACCAATGGTTTACAGAGATTTTTGATGCAGAAAAAAAATTAAGTTGTGCTACTAGCCAATAATCTTGAATCATTACCTTCTCAACATATGAGCGGACCAAGTTCTCAATATCGTCTGCAATTGTCTCTGGTTGCCCCTCTGTTAACAAGAATCAACCACTCATCTCAGAGTGACCAAATAAAAGAGGGGGGGGGGGGGGGTTCTCAAATTGCAGGGCTGCAGACCTACCTATAGCAACCTTAGTCAAACCCGGTAAATCAATCATTGCCAAGTTAACAACTGCGACATCGGAAGGAAAAACTGTCAGAATGTGCCTGACTAGCATAAACTAGTACAAATGAGATGATGCCATTGACAATTGAAAGAATTGGAAAATGTGTGAATGTAAGAATCTTAAACACAAATGACTAAATTAATAAAATCAAAGGGGCATGAAAATTTTCATGGCAGAAAAAATACACCAAGACAGTAAGTGAAGCTGAACCACAAATCACACTCTTGCCAATAAACAACAACAGAAAAGGGAACAAAAAATGGGGAATGCAGCTGGATTGCAATAGCAACATACAAATCTTCAAATGAAGATAAAGTAAAGCTCTTCTTAGTCATACCGTTGGGTGAATAGATGCTTAGTTGGATGGGGACTTGAGAAATTTTCTTAGACTTGCCAGTCATCTTATCAGTTTCGTCTTCAATTTCCTGACGTACTAGAGCTGCACAAGAGAATCACTAGATAAACAAGAAGTTTAAAAACCAACATTATTGAGTAATGACAGAATAATTCTTGTGAGTTTAGTTTTCATCGAATGTAAACACTAGGTCTTCCTAATCAAGCTCTGACAACATACTCATCCTGTTTTGATTGAAATAGCTAGCTAAATATAGGGAACTACTCATCCGTGTCATGAATTTTTTCTATGGGGGAAAATGGGGCCTAAAATTCCCATTGACGACAGAAACAGATAAACCTTTTATAAAAGCTAATCGTCAACAACAATTCATTATAGCAAGATACAGCCAGCATCCATCCCAATCGCCATTCAAACATATGTTGCAATCCAATGCAACGCTAGGCGTTATCTCCCCAACCCAAGTAATGGAATCAAGCCACGAGATCAAATAAAGAAGGCAGAGAAAATAAACATACAAAAATCTGTGAATCGACGTTCTGGCAAGTGAAGAAACTCTGCATACTCCTCTGCTCCTCGCTCTGTCCTGTAGAGCTGCAATACCAAAGGCCTTCTAGTCACAATGCCTGTAGACAGATTTTAACATGGAATTAGAAAAACACGGATTTCACAAAGCATGAGAGTACCACATATTATTTCAGATGCATCTGTTCCTACATGCAGAACTGCTTAATTTAGAAGCTCAAAAATCTGTCTAGTCCCAATTAATGGACCAACGACACAGTCCTACAGATATTCAAAAGAACATGTATGATCGCCTCACGACTCACGAGTCACGACATACTAATATACTCACTTTTCTCTGATTCTCACAGCATAAACCACAGCAGTGACTGACTGATTATCCATTGCTTAAAGCATGACCAAGTCAAAAATCACAAGTTCTAGGATATCAATCTCCGAAAATATGAATCGTACTACCTCCATTTCACATTAAGCGTCATTTACTATGTCAAAATCAAAATTACCCCAAGTCTCTCTTTTAACAAATAATCATGTAATAGCATTTCCTTACACGAAACTAATCATTCAATGTCCCAAATTTGTTGACATTTTTTAAATAAAATTTAAATTAACAGTTTGAAGTCCACATCCTCAACAAAAGGCAAGAACATTGTGGAGCGGAGGGAGTAGTACCTCTTGGACTCACCTGGATTTGAGGGAATAATTAAGGGGGTAATATGCAAAAGTTACAGGGAGCATGGATGGGTTGCGGTGGTGTGATGGTGGAGGAAAGATAAAAATGGTGGGAGGAGGGTAGTGGTTACTCATCTCCCCAATGGGGTAATTGTTACCTCCAAAAGCGGGTGGTCATCCACCTATTCCTTCCTCCTCCAATCACCACCATCACCAACACGTACCTTTATCCATGCACATCTTTTTTTACGCTCCACTACCCTCTTAAAGTGTTACCATCAATCCAAGCATGCCCATATCGTCAATGATTGCACAAGTGTACGAAAAACCACATGCATGCTTATATGAGACCGTCTCTCCATAACACCATCTCAAATCTCAAATATAATTACATCTCCTCCCAAAATAACATTAAGGCGGCCAGACCATTTTAAATCACATCACCAAGTTGATGCTCTAAAAAAAATACTCCCTCAGAATTCATATAAACATACTTGTTCTCATATTACAATGAGAATATCTTTGCCTAAAATTTATAACAAATTTGATACTATGAAAGTATTTTTTCATACGTATCGTATTACATAACTTTCATAATTATTGACATGAAAAAACCCTAAATTGATTACCAAAGTTTCTCCTCGGAATGGCTTACGACAAACAAAACAACATATAAATTTTTTTAATTTTTTGGTGTCTAAGGAGTATCCCCACCGGCTAGGGATAGTAGATATCCTTGGGATTCTGAACACAAGAGTCAGGATTCGAACCCCTAAGGGATGAGTCCTTACCGTTCATATAAACCAACTTTGGTACAAAGTAACATATAATCATACTCCTTCAGTCTCATTCGATTCTCCATGTTTACAGCATTTGTGCATGAGGAGAAAATTTAAACAAACGTAAAGAATTGGATGGGACAGAAGGTGAGTAAGGTAAGGTAAGCGTGTAAGTGAAGACAACCTGAACCACGTGGAAGAAAATCACGTCCAACAATACTCTCAACCACGGACGACTTCCCTGAACTCTGTTAATACAAATAAAGTAGATTAGTTCAACAATTTTTTTATTTTTTATTTACTGCGAGACAATCCCCAGGCACGTTGAACTCCCAACTTTGGGTCAACCTTGCTCCTCTAAATTAGTTCAATTGTGACGAAACTTTACGTAGAAAAAAAAAAAGAATGACCTGCCCGCCAACGACGGCGACAGAGGGGAGGGAGTCCCAGAGGGTAGGCAAGGGGTCGACACCGAAGTCGTCGAACTTGTTGCATGCTCTTTGTAACGTGTTTACTAGTCCTATAAGTCCTTCCATTGTCGCCATTATCGTGTTTCACTTGTACGTAAATTAAACCCTAGTCAAGTATTTTTTGTATATATGGTGATCGTAGAGAAGTTCAAGTGTTTGTAACTGAAAAGGGGTGTGATGGAATCATGGAATATGGTTCTCGTGTGCGAATACAATGCAATGCAGTGTGTGTAGTGAGACTTTCGTGGGTTTTTAGTTACTAGTTGGACTTGTTTATCTTGTTTATTAAGAGGTTGATTAATGATTATGTTTCAGGTTGGGAAGGGTTGTTGTGTGTGTTTTTTGATAGTTGAGGACTTTAGGGAATTTTCAAAATTTTGTGTGCGTTACGTTGTCCAAGTTTTTCGGTTTTTTTTTTTTTTTTTGTAACTGAGTCAAATTTGTTCTTTTTTATCCAGAGGTTGATTTCCGTGGATTTTTTTTAAAAACAAATAATTCGCATTTCTGTGATTTTTGAAAAGAATGTAAAATTAAGTTCAAATTTCTCATATATATGTTTACTCAAGTAAAAGTAGAAAAAGAAAGACTACAAAGTCGTGCGAATTTTTAAATGGAGCCTTGACTAAAGTTACTTTACAAATGACTCTTCATTAGCAAAATTTAGAGCGGATCAAACCTAATTCGTTCCTGTTTTGAGACGGATTTGGGACGACATTGACTATTTGTAATAAAGCTTTATATAGAGACGGGTTTGGAATGACAATAATGACATGAAATTTGGGTTCAACCCCGTGATAAAACTCAATCAACATTTGTCTTAGCTCGATCAATGATAAACCACACTACAACTCGATTTGATATGTACGTTAAATCCTAGTTTCACATTCGACCCAATTGGGAAAACCTTCTCAAAGTTGGCTAATGGCTTGTATGCTAAAATTTCACGGTATAGGCCACATGACGACTAATCAACTTTGACAAAATCCCTCTGATCTCTTCTTTGAGAATTCTCCTGTTAAAAACTCTTTTTTGGTCTTTGATCATCTTTTTAAAATTAAAATTAGGCGTCCTTCAATTCAGCCAAACAAAAAATTATGGATGCTTTGTATGATACTAGACTATAGTACATTTTAAAAAGAGATCAAACTTTAGTGCCATAGCCTATATATTTTGTTGTGTTGATCTTGTCACTTAAAACTCAGTAACAAGACTAAAATACGAATTCTTTCCTCGGGCAATTTCCTCGGGCAAGTGCTCTATCAAAGACCGATTCTCTTTTGGCCCAACAGTCATGATACCTGAGCTTCGCTACCGTTTGGCCCCGCTCTTACCCTAATATTTTGTCATTTTATCACGAATTATTACAGTTGCCTTTGGTTAACTTCGATTGCTTTTAATAGCTTCAATTACTTCAATTGAGGGAAATTATCTTCAATCTCAAGTGCTTACATGTTACAACTAGTTGACGATCAATAGGAAATTAGAATGATATTAGCTTGTTGATTTCTTAAATGATACTCCGTATGGAGTAATAGTTGACTAACACTAGCAATGGTTTTAACTTGTTGATTTCTTTGTTTTCTCATTGCAAGAAGAAAAAGTATAGGAGCTAAAACGCAACTCTTGTCTATGAAAGACTAAATACTTCCGATACTCAACTGCAAGTCCACATGTACGTGCTTTTCCAAGTGACCATGTCCACCACAACTACGAACTAAGGAGTACATATTATCATACTTGCTGTCACCAGCCCACCATTAATCACACTGAGACCATGAATTACACTGCAACTAACTAGTACATGTCTTATTGCTGGATAGCCTTTCAACTTCTAGGATGCAAAAAACCTACAGAAACTACGAACATCAACACAATAGCTAGCTAGCGCTCCTGGTTGGTGTAGTTCAAAGCAGCTTTTGCCCAATCAGCCGGTGGACTCGTCGACGTCGATACCTTCATCTGCATCATCCCCAGTGCTACGTCCACCTTTGCGACCCATCTCCTTATAGCCTTCAGTCCCAAGCTGCTCTTTTCTTGTTTGCCCACCTTTCTGTCCTCCTCGGCTTCTTCCTGTACCAATAGTTGGCTTAATTTTGATTAAAATGTGACGAAGAGCCTATTCATATAACTGATAACGCGATAACCTATATATACTGAACCACAAAGATTATACAGCATTAGCTAAATCAAGCACAAACCAATGAGGTTATATCCTAAATGTCGAAATTCCCCTCCGGCCTCTGCCTTTTGTAATCATCATACTGTTCTTTGTGGATCATTTAACGAAGCATAAATAATTATTTCACAATAGTTTAGTTCGACAATTAGGTTGAGGTTACACGTGAAAATTTAAAATTTTAGTCTTAAGTTTTTAATATGAGAGGAAATGACAACAAATTCAATTACTCTATGTAAGAGCTTCACAAATTATTACAAAGAAGCTTTAAAAGTAGACATAAGAACAAATCGGAGTTAAAATTATCACTTTGTATTAATGAAGTAATACTAACTTACATCGTTTCATATAAGAATTTTATGTAAACAAAAATACCACAGTAAACAAGATATGCATTTCCAAAGAAACAGATGTATAAACCTTCAGCGAGATGCTGTTGGGCTTCAAGGCTCTTCCCACCCGTTCCTCCTGGAACAACTGTCTCCCCTTGCTTTGCCCTTTGCTCCAGCTCTTCTTTGCTTTGCTGTTTTGAAGACATTTTTTACTTGTTTGTTGTCTCTTTGATTAGAAATGCTACTTTTTTCCTCTGCTCAAACGTGACTTACGTACTTCACTCTTATCCCTGGTTTCCTCTACACACGCTTTGGCTTCCTAAATTCCTAATATATAAACAAAGGATTACGGTCCAACTTAATCCAAGAAGCACAGTATTGTAGCCTAGTGGCTACTACGGTCGTCAAGGTGAGTCAAGTAGAAGGGTACTTGACACCATGACACCTGGATTAATCGAAGAGAAAGCATCTACACGCGTACGCTTTTAACTTTAAGTCTTCTTGCCTTAGCTGGTATTCTGGTTATACATATAGCTTAGCTTTTTTTTAAAAAAAACTACCTAATAGTTTCAAAAATTTGTGAAAAACTACCTAATATAAACTTTGTTGTCAAAAACTACCTAAAAACTACGATTTCTTTGTAAAAAGCTACCAAATCCCATTTCCCGTCAAAAGTTAACATTTTCCATCTTTCTAAGCATGTGCAATGCACATGTTGGTCAAAACTCGACCCCCAAACACTCTTTCCCTCCTTTCTAATGGTTGATGACATTGACACCCTCCCCTTTCACTTCCTCTTTCCCTTCTTTGTTTCCCTTTTTTTCAAATTTCCCCCATCAATCCAATAACCTACTCTTTTCTTTTTCCTCTTTACTCCATTAAACAGTTGTTCTCTGCAAAAAGTGACACCACATTCTAAAAAAAGAAAAAGGATTCTTGAAAGGGTTTGGGCAAAAAAGCTTATTGACATTGAACAAGTAATGGTAAGTACAAAGACCCTAATTATTATCTAATTATGATCTTCATAATCGTAATTAACCATAACCATAAATAAGTAGAGTATAATCGTAATTTTAATTGCATCTGGATTGATAACCCTAATTGGTTATAGCATTGTTTATTAACTAAAGCATCGATTTTATAGCCCCTAATTAAATATTGGAATTATACTTGGTTATATAAAGTAGATTAGTTTGATTTTATAAACCTTAATTATTAATGTGTTATTATGATCATTGTTATGATAATTCAATTGATTATGGAAGTTTTGTTGTCGTGCTTAAGGATTTAAATATTGTAATGGGACTTGTACTATA
>CAAKMY010102077.1:0-10826 GCA_901111285.1 Corrigiola litoralis | reverse complement strand
TGGCTCTAATCCATAATAAACCTAAGCATGGAATCTAGTACACATCAAAATACATAAACCCGAACATGATTTCTAGGGGATGACATAACTAAAATTACCCTAACCACATGACACTAACCAATATCGAATATAAACCCTAACATCTTTCTAAAAGTTATCTATTAATATATTAACAATGCCAAATATACGAAAACAATACTAAATGACAATAAAAAGACCAAAGGGACAAGCTACTCTTGTGAGTTAACCCTCAAGTCATACCGCGTAGTAACAGGAGAATTAATGGTGGACTAGATGTGTTTAGAAGTACTCTCTTCTCTCTTGAAATGACTCTTTTGAATAAACTCTAGCCTTTTAGGAGGCCCAAAAACCAAACCCTTGCCCTTGGAGTCTGATTTCTCTTGTGAACTCTTGTGAAATTATGTTAAAAATGTGTTCGAAAAGTCCTCCTCTAGGTCAAAACCGTCTCCTCCCTTATATAGACGAGTGGAAATGTACAAAACCTAGTTCTAGGTCGGATGGGAAGAAAGAGGGAATAAAATAACAAAACGAACCTCCCGTCACCCCTAACCGGACACGCTGGGTGTCCAGTTGGACACCAAGGTACTGTCCGGTCGGACACAACCTCGGTCCGACTGGAAAAATTTCAATTAAAATCATTTCGCCGTCAGACTGTTCCCCTGTCCGACCAGACACATGAACTGTCCGGTCGGACCACTCTAGGGTGCGGTCGGACTTTTACCTATTTGTCGCCATGCATTTCTCCTTTTCTTTTAATCATAATCCGTCCTAGTCCATGTAAGGACCTAGGGAAGTGGGCCTAAGCCTTATTAACCACCTAACAAGGCTTAATCACTCATTTAATAGTTTACGATCGACCCAAAACATCGAGTCTAACTAAATCGGCCCGTGCTAACACACTTTTAACACAACTACTAACCGTTTCCCGTCAATTGAGACATGTCTCGAGTACTTACTAACATTTTATCTACCTATGATCCAGACCACGCGAGTACGAAATATTTTAATCATCGGGTTTGACACAGACGAATTACGGTATCTACAACATGCTCGATTGGAGCTCATTTTACACTGAGCATTAATGGCAAGAGTGTAGGTTATTTTGTGGAAGGCAAGGTCTGAGACAAGGAGATCCAATGTCTCCTCAGTTATTTGTGTTAAGTATGGAGATACTTTCCATGCATCTAAGGAAACTTAGTGGTTCTCTAGATTTCTCCTCACATCCTATGTGATGCAGGATATGTCTTAATCACCTTGTATTTCCAGATGATATGTTGATCTTCACTATGTCTTAATCACCTTGTATTTCCAGATGATATGTTGATCTTCACTATGTCTTAATCACCTTGTATTTCCAGATGATATGTTGATCTTCACTAGAGGGGATGTGCCTTTAGTGTAGGTTGTTGCAAAGTGTTTGGCTACTTTTGCTGCTGGTTCAGGTCTTCATGCTAACCCATACAAGACTTGTGTCTACTTCGGTGGGGTGCAGGCTGCTGGGAAGTCTACTATTCTTCAGATTACTAGCTATGTTGGAGGATTCTTTCCGTTTAGGTACCTTGGGTTGCCTTTGCACTCTGTTAGACTCTCAGGTGATATGTATCAACCTCTTTTGGAAAGAATTACATCTAAGTTGTTGCATTGGGCCAATAGCTATCTTTCTTAAGCTGGTAAAATATAGCTCATTAATTCTGTAATTTTTGGTATTGAGAACTTCTGGTGTTCAGGGTTGCTTCTTCATATTAATATTGTTAAGAGGATTAACATATTATGTAAGATTTTTTGTGGGGAAATTTAGGAGAAGATAAGAGAATTTCTTATAAGAGTTGGAGTAGTATTTGTGCTTCAAAGAAGGAAGGAGGTTAGGGGATTAAGGAAGTGTTGAGTTGGAACAAGGCTTTGCTATTAAGATGGGTTGCTAGATCTCATTTTTAGAGTAATGATTTCTGGTGGAAATGGAATTATAGCTATCAATATAGGAGTTTTATTTGGTTTGTGCAAAGGATCGAAGTTCGATGATTATGAAAGATGTAAGGCTATCCTTTTTGTCAAGGATGCATTTGTTAGGAGTGCTTGTAGTCATATTGCTGCTATTCAACTGGTGCAAGGCTGGACTACGACAGGTAAGCTTTCAGTTCAGAAAGCTTATAATTTATTCAGATCTCATAGTATCTCTGTTCCTAGGCAGGCAACTATTTGGGATGTTCTTGTGCTTCCTAAGCACTCAATTATTGCTCTTCTAGCTACTCAAAATTGCTTAGCTACTGTGGATAATTTAAGGAAAAAGGGTTTGATTCTGGTGAATAGGTGTGTTATGTGTTGTGCAGCAGCAGAAACAGTTCCTCATATGTTCTTTAATTGCCAGTTTTCGAATATAATATGGCAATCTGTGTTGTTATTGTTGGCATGTTACAAGAGAGTGAAATCATTGAGATCAGTTTTGCAGTAGTATGACAGGAGAGTTAAAGGCAGGAACTGGAGGCAAAGAATATACAAAAGTGCTTTGACTGCTTCTATCTATGAAATTTGGTGGAAAAGGATTTCTAGACTTTTACAGATCATAAGCATTGTGCATCTTCTATTATTAGGAGAACAAAGTTTTTCTTTTGAAGCAGAATAAAGTTTATTGTATACATTAGAATGTATTTTTGTTCTAAGGGATGTGATGAAGCTTGTATTAGTTAGGCTTTGCTAGATTAGGAAAGTAGTCTGTAGGACCACTTTCTTTATTTAGCTGTAATTACTTGGTACCTTTATGGCCTTTTGGAGTTGAATACGATACCTACTATTCTATAAAAAAAAAAAAAACATGAGGAATCAAAAGAATCAAGTATTGACAATTTAGTATAAAGTATGCATGAGAAGATATTGGTATGAATATTTTTATGTTTTTTCTACTTATGAAATTCATAAATCATTTTAGTTTGAATATTTTCAAAATATTCCATATCAATATCTATAAAATCAAAAACGAAAAACATAAAAAGCCTCCATAATAAAAAGATATAGGCTGAAAGAATATGGAAATATACCAATTATCTATGGAATCTATAAAATGGTAATGTTAGAGTAGAAAATAGATTTCCAAAAAAAAAAAATAGTTGGTAAAAAGAGTGACGTATGGCGTAGTCGCTTGTTGTTTTGGTATATATTATAGATATAGATTATAGATTATAGTTTATAATTAAAAATTAACATTAATTATTGTATGTGCGATGCATTATTATTCTATATTTAGTTATGTCTTTATTATGTTGGTTGTTTTAAGATTATTAATATATTTATTCGGTTTGTATAAATCTAATATAATGGTTGTAAAAACAATATTCTTGAAATATATATATAGAAAGAAATTTTACACAATTTAAAATATTGTTCTTTATACATTTTATCAATGATTTATGTTTTCTGTACACAATAAAGTAAAATAACAAGCATTTAACTCATGATAATAACACTGGTAGAGGGGAAAAACCTTAAATCGGTTGATGGATCACATCATAAATTTCTATTCAATAAATTTGGAAGCTTGAACCTTGATTTCATCGTAGCTTTTCCTTTTTCTCTATTTAACTTCACTTAATTTGTTTCCTCATTGGACTGAGGTACATAAGTGGTTCTAAACTAATGCGAAATATCATCATAAGCTACTAACTAAATTTTCTTCTAGTTAAGGTACTTAATTGACATTTTTGTAAAATTTAACTATTTTAAATTAATTATTATAATATTTTTTCTTCCTCTTCTATTACCGATACTCACTTTCACATGTCCTTCTCTCTCTTCTATATACATGCATGCATAAAAAACATCATACTTAAAAATTTATTATTAAAAGACACTAACTCAAGAAAAATAAAAGAAATACACCATGGGTTCACCCACACATAGTCTTAGAAGTAATCGCAAGAAAAGAAATAGTAAATATCTTCTACTCTTCAAACACATACAATACATAAATAAAATTCTATATGCACACTCATTCCCATAGAGAATCATATTTTTGAAGTAAAATGATAACGCATAAGATCTTAAAGTATAGTTCATAATATTTTATTAATACATATCAATAATAAATTAATGGAAAAATTGATAAAAATAATCCCACCTTCAGGTGGTCTGACAAAGATAATGTGTATTAAATTATATCATAACTAGATTATTACCAGTGCAAATTGCACGGACTGTAAAACAAAATGTCTACATAAATTGAATCAACATAAAGAAATATTTCATACTATTTAATTAATTTTCAATTGACTCAAAATTTGGCTTTGTCTTATGATAGGTGTATGTTAGGGTATTAGGGGTAATGGTTTTACATGTATTTTATAGGTGGGTGTATTGGGTGATTGGAACTTCGGTTTCATAGATGCTTGTATTCGGCTTTGTATCTTTGGTGTGTTACACACCCTTTTTAGGCATTGTTGCCTTTAATATTACCAAAATTTCATCGAAAAAAATGATATGAGATGGGTATTGTATCTTGTGAAGTTGTCTATAAAACTACCATCTCCCTAGTTTGTGTATTTTTGAGTGATGTGGGACAATGGTATGGAATAAGATAGTAAATTTTGTGAAATTTTCTTAGGGAAAGAGATCCCACATTGATGGAGTACTAAGTGTAGAGCTTTGACATATAAAATATATAGGAGGTTTAAACCACTGGGCTATTGTGGGTTGCTCTTTCGCCAGGCCCGTGGCTTTTAAATAAGCCAATGTCAAATATCTCTTGGGCCATAGTCTAAAACTCACAAGCATTTCTGAATTCGGGGTAACTTGTGCTACCCCAGGTTACTTACTAGCTCCGCCCCTACTAGAGGGGGTGCAACTCTTATCCCTCCTTAATGATAGTATCATGGAATGTGCAGGGTCTAAATGATCTTGAAAAGGTAGCTGGTATCTTGGAAACGAGAGTTAAGTATGGAAATTCTCAGTAAATTCTTAGAGGTAAATTAAGAGGGTTTGATAGTTACTGTAATTACAATGATCATTACAATGGTGGGATTTGCATCCTTTGTTTTCATGCTCAGTTGGATATCCTTAGAGGTAAATTAAGTATGGCAATCCAGGAATGTAAAGTTGGATATCCTTTGTTTTCATGCTCAGTTTGTTCATACCAAGATAACTCGGATTATTTCCAATCTAGTTTTCTATGCTACCTTTGTGTATGCTGCAAATCTAGCAGAGCAGAGACTCCATCTTTGGCAATTCCTATCCAACTCATGTTATGGTTTACTTAATATCACACTTTCTACTGAAGAGAGAATAAACTCTGCTATTCCTAATCTTAGGAATATTCAAGATTTCAAGTATGCTCTTTCTTCTTCTGGTGTAGTGGATTTGTCTTATCAAGGCTATTTTTATACATGGACTAATAAGCAAGAGGGTGACAAGAGAAGATGGTTTAAGCTTGATAGATCTTTGGTGAATGCTCAATGGCTGCTGAATTTTTCTTCTTCTTCTTCTTCTTCTGCTTACTTCCCTGTTTTAGGAGTATCATATCCCTCTCCCTGCAATATTACTATTCCTACTAGTATGCATGACTGGTTCCTCTTACACTTTCAGGTTTTGAATTATTGGTCTAAAGATCCAGACTTTAGCTCTGTTGTGAAAGAGGCTTGGAATATCTCTGTTGTGGGCACCCCTATGTCCTGTTCTGTATCAAAACTCAAAGCTGTAAAGAATAAGCTTAAAGCTATGCACATATCAAAATATTATGGTCGTAATGCTAGAGTTGAAGAGGCAAGGTTGTCTCTTGAGGCTTTCCAATTGTTGATCCAACAATCTCCTTTTGATGTTGATTTGCATAAAGCTAAGTCAGAGTTGCTTAAGGAATACTCACATTTGAGAGATGCTAAATTGTGTGGCTTGCATCAAAAAGCTAAGCAAAAGTTTCCGCGGAATATGGATGATAATACAAGATATTTTCATGCCATTCTCTCTGATAGGAAGGATCACAACCACATTGGTGCTATTAAAGATTTTCAGGGCAACCTGTATAGTGGTGACTCTGTTCCCACAGCTTTTGTAAATTACTACACTAAGCTTTTTGGCTCAGCAAAGTCCATTACTCATATTGATCCTGCTCTTTTGCAAGATAGCTCTCACCTAGATAGTGGTCAACAAGAGATGCTCCGTATTCCTGTTACTCATGAAGAAATCAAAGTAGCTCTTTTCTTTATTGGCACTGAAAAGAGCCCTGGTCCCGATGGGTTTCCTGCAGGGTTTTATAAAGATTCTTGGGATATAATTAAGGATGACCTGGACAAAGCTGTCCTTTCTTTTTTCAAGTATGGAAAGATGCTTAAATAGCTCAACTCTAATCTTCTGACTCTTATTCCCAAGAAGAAATCTCATGAGTTTGTCTCTGAGTTCAGACCTAACATCTTGTTGTAATGTTTTATACAAAACTATCAGCAAGGTCATAGCTAATAGGGATATTCTACGTGGTAAGCCTTTGTTTTTCACTTTTCCACGCGGTCACTATGCTCGTTTTTTATTCTACATGGTAACCCCTAGTTTTACTCCGTTAGATTTTTATAAGCCTTTCCGTTAAATATATCATTCACCCTTTACCGTTCTCAACCCATAACCACCTCACTCAACCAACCTTTGCCCCTTGCCATGACAAAAGCTATCGTTCATCCTCACCCAACTCAAAACCACCATCGGAGAAGAAATGTATATGTGTCGGGTTGTGCTTTATCTTTTTCTTTTTAACGAGGGACAAGAGGGACATATTAACCCTTTTAGTACCAAAATTGCTACTTTTAAAACTCCATTACTCTATATGAAATTATTAGCAAGCTTCAATATCCAAATTAGTACCTAACTCGGTATATATTAGTCAATAACGTAACAGAAGGCTTACGAAGATTTAACGGGCTGAAATTGGGGGTGACCATGTAGAAAACATAAAGGGCCATAGTGACCACGTGGAAAAGTTAAAAATATAGGCTTACCATGTAGAATATCCCTAGCTAATATATTGAAGGTGGTGTTGCCTATGTTGATTGCAACTGAACAAGCAGCTTTTGTTTATGACATGCTTCTTTTTGACAATTTCATGTTTACACAGGAGCTTGTAAATGGCTATGAAAGAAACAATATCTCATCAAGATGTCTTATTAAAGTCGATTCTGTCACTTGGGATTTCCTTCTCCCTGCTCTTAGGTTATATATATGGTTTTCCTAACACTTTTGTTGGTTGGATTTCTGCTTGCTTGTTCAGTTCCAATTTTTTTTTGTAAATGTTAATGGTGGTAGGCATGGCTATTTTGCTAGGCAGTGTGGTCTTAGGCAAGGAGACCCAATCTCCCCCTACTTATTTGTCTTGAGTATAGAGATTATGTCAAGAATAATGTTGAGAAAACTTCCTCATACCTCTGAGTATAGGTATCATTTTAGATGCAAAGCTCTTAACCCGACTCACTTAGTTTTTACTTATGACTTGATGATGTTCTCTGAGGGGTATTATGGTGCTGTTTCTGCAGTCGCTAGTTGTTTAAATACCTTTGCTCATATATCTGGTCTTGAAGCTAACTCTTGAAGCTAACTCTGACAAAACTTCAATTTATCTCAGAGGTATTTCTCAGGTATAAAAAGCTAGCATTCTAAGACATACATGTTATTCTGAAGGCTCTTTTCCTTTCAAATATCTTGGACTTCCAGTGAATGCAAGCATGCTTACTTATGATATGTACTCAGCCCTTATTCATGTGTTTCAATTAAGGTTGCATATTGGGCAACTAGATTTATGTCTTATACTGACAAAGCTCAATTGTTGAACTCTGTAATCTCTAGGTTAGAAACTTTCTGGTGTGGAAGCTTATTGATTCCTAGTGGTGTTGTTAAAAAGATGAATAAGATATGCAGAGCTTTCTTCGGGGGGATTGCTGAAGGGGACAAGTAACTAACAAAGACTAAATGAAGTTCTCTATGTATACCTAAGCAAGAATGAGGTTTGGGAATCAAAGAGGTTTTATCTTGCAACAAAGCTATGGTGGTGAAGTCTTTTCGTACACTTCTGCATAATAATAATAGCTTGTAGTGTAGATGGATATTCACTTATGTTGTTAAGTCCGAATCTATCTGGCTTGTTGAGAGTAAGCCTAATTTTACTTTTGCTCTAAAAAACCTTATGAAGATCGGGGATGAGTTGATTGCCTCTCTTCTTGAGTGTTCTTTTGCTGAACAACTTATGAGTAGCTGGTTTGTTTCAAGCTAGCTTAAAGGCTCAAAGACTTATGATCATTTTAGAGATAAGGTTTTTTTGCCTTTTTCTATCAAGCCTTTCTTGGATAAAGTTGTATTTCCAAGATACAAAATAATTGTTGTGTTTGTTGCTCGAAACCTCACTCCTGTTAACTGATGAGAACCTTCAGAGGTGTAGCTTTCACATTGTTAGCAGATGCAGACTTTGCAACATGGACAGGGAAAATGCCGCACATTTGTTCTTTAATTGCTCTTTCTCTAAGAATTTATGGAGTTCTGTTATGTGTTGGCTTGGTTTTCAGAGGAGAGTTGTGAATGTCTGAAGAGATCTATGATGGATCACTCGATGTGTTAGAGTCTGCAGTAGGAGGAAGCTAGCTCTCAGATATGCTTATGCTGCTTTGTTATATGAGATTTGGTCATAGAGAAATTTCAAGACTTAGGCACATAAAGCTCGATCATCTCAGCAAATTATGGAATACATTAAAGCAATTGTAACTCTTAGAACTTAAAATTTGTAGTTGGTAGTTTTTTTTCTCTTGGTGAAACTGTCTAAGCAGTTTCTTTGTTTAGTTGTATTGGTTGTAGAGGTTTTCCTACCTGGTTAGTTTGATCCTATTTTGGATCAACTATTTGGTTTGATATTAGGTGGTATTTGTCTTGTTGATTAATACAAAGCCTAACTATCTTCCTTCCAAAAAAATAAAAATAAATGGTCAACCAAGTAACCTTTCATAATTCCGTGTCACCCAAACAACCACTAAAAATGATAAAAAGAGAAAAAACAACAAGATGGACAAAATCTTGTGTAACTCGTCATGACGTTTCACATTTCTTTCTGAATAGCACTTGTACGATATATAATTAACGATGTCAGTACAATAAATTGGTTATTGTTCACAATGATGCAACTTGTCATTTAAAAATCATTTTATATAACGTACTATGCCTATAAGTACACATTGGGAAAGGAGATGCCAAAAGTCCAAACATAGTTGCCGG
Source organism: Corrigiola litoralis (assembly GCA_901111285.1). NCBI lineage: Eukaryota > Viridiplantae > Streptophyta > Magnoliopsida > Caryophyllales > Caryophyllaceae > Corrigiola > Corrigiola litoralis. The sequence continues at coordinate 1,586 of CAAKMY010102077.1, read as the reverse complement.
AACCGAAGACAAATATATAGTTAACTGCCCCACACTCCACAACACGTCAACACTCAACAAGAATAACCATTAAGCATTTAGCAAAACATACCAAGTGCACAAATTAATGTCTCCGGTGAAGTTTACGTCGGAGTGCTTCATCAGACCTGAACGTGAGGTCGATGAGTCGAAAAGAATCCGTTTCTTGCGCCCTAAGGATTTAAGCCTCTTATCATTAGACCAGATGCATTTAGGCCAAGTATTTAGAAAACGAGATTCTTGTTCCATATCATCTTTCTTAGATAAGCTTAAACACTCGCTTTCTTTTGCCCTTGTCCACTTTTACCCACTTGCCGGCCAACTGGTTACAAAAAGGTTTGAGCATGAGCATTCTTGCTGCATTTTCATTGATTGCAGCAAGGGCCCTGGGGCCAGGCTTATACAAGCTACTGCTTTAGATCTCGCCATATCTGACGTTTATTCACCGAATATCGATGTTCCCTTGGTGGTGCGATCGTTCTTTGACTTGGGTGAGAGAGCAGTTAATCATGACGGCCACACTAGACCTCTGTTAACAGTTCAGGTAACAGAACTTGTAGATGGTTTGGTCCTTGGAGTTTCCATTAACCATTGTGTAGTTGATGGCATCTCCGCTGACCATTTTTTTAGCATGTGGTCCGAGTTATCCCAAGGATCATTCTCTTCTATTTCACGAGTTCCCATTTTCGACTATGAGTTACCAGTTCCTGATGGATATGACCAAATCATGAAGCTCCCATACCTTGAGCCGCAAGAGTTCATACGCCGAGTTGATGTGGGTCTATTAAGGGAGCGTGTCTTTCACGTATCACGAAAGTCGATGGTAACGCTCAAGGCGAAAGCCATTTTTGAATCCAAATCATTTACTGTTGGGGGTAGTGCGCATGCTACTCCCAATGTTTCCTCTTTTCAAGCCCTCTCGGCGCTGGTATGGAAGTCAATCACGCGCGCAAGGCACCCACCATCGGATGAGAGAACCAGTTGCGCAATGGCTGTCAATCTCAGGTCACGCTTAGACCCACCTCTATCACCAAACTGTGTTGGTTACATCGTTGGGAAAGCTTGGGCAAGTGCACAGGTGGGTGAACTGCTCACAAACAATTTGGGTTGGTCAGCACTGCAACTTCATCAGGCGGTGGTGGCTTATGATGACAAAGTAGCTAGAAGAGATCTCATGCAGGCCTTCACTGATGGTCCTCAAATACGGCTCTCAGGTATGGGTTCACAACCAAACCCTGTTGCTGTGAACGGTTCATATCAGATGAACATGTATGGCCATCAATTTGGACTTGGTAGGGCAGTGGCTACTGCCAGTGGCGCTACAAACAAAGCGGACGGGAAGGTTTATGCTTTAATGGGATCTCAAGGTCTGGGTAGTGTGGAGTTACACGTAAGCCTTGCGCCACATACTATGGATGCTCTATTATTAGATGATGAACTTATGACTTTTGTCTCCCTCGACAGCGAAAACTTATCCATGCTTCAAAAATCAAACCTGTGACTGGGATATCGCGAAAACTAGATGTTTCCATCCCACCCCACCCACCATACCCCCTACCCCTACCCCT